>OOFG01071076.1:1785-11819 GCA_900323295.1 Molva molva | reverse complement strand
GCCGAACTCACATTTTGAGAGATTTATCGTGAGGTTTGCACTGCACAAACGATCAAACACAGCACCCAGCTGTTTAATATGGTCAGACCAAGACTGCGAGTACACCACCACATCATCCAAATATGCCTCACAACCGGTCAGGCCAGACAAGACCGTGTTCACCAACCGCTGGAATGTAGCAGGTGCATTACGCATACCAAATGCCATCACAGTATACTGCAAAAAATTATCTGGCGTGACAAATGCTGAGATTTCTTTAGCACGAGGTGTTAAAGGGATCTGCCAATACCCTTTTAGAAGGTCCAGCTTGGACACGAATGTAGCATTACCAACATGATCAACACAGTCCTCCATGCGAGGAAGAGGGTAGCAATCAGGCTTTGTGACGTCATTAACTTTACGAAAATCTGTACCAAAGCGATCACTTTTGTCCGATTTGTCTACCAAAAGACAAGGAGAGCTCCATGAGCTAATACTTGCCTCAGCAATATTGTGTCCAAGCATATACTGAACCTCTCTTCTAAGCCTCTGCCGTTCATCAGGGTTCACGCGGTAAGGATGCTGTTTAATAGGAGCTGCATCTCCCACGTCAATGTCATGTTCTATAACATGGGTCCTGGATGGTGTGTCAGAAAACAAAGACATGCTGGAACTGATTAAACGTACAACATCTGCACGCTGACCATGTGTGAGGTTAGTCAACCGACTATCTAGGTCTTCTAACCACTCTGAATTGCACAACCTGCCGTGTACCATGGCCGAAGACAGTGTGTCCACCTCCCCTGCAGCTTCAGGCTCTGTTGTCACCATCGCTGCCACAACAGACGGCAGGTTCCATGACTAGGCAGCTTCACCACTTGTTTAGACCCAGACTCCCTCTCAAAGTAAGGTTTAATCATGTGACATAGCCTACATGCCCGATTCCTATCAGGGGTGGCGATGAGATAATTCCTGTCACTCAGCTTTTTCTGCACCAGGTATGGGCCGCTGTAGCGAGCTTGCAAACTTGACCCTGGAATAGGCAGCAACACCAGGACTTTATCCCCTTTTGAAAAACTTTTAACTTTGGCCTTCCTGTCAAACCACCTTCATTCTCTTCTGAGTACTCTTAAGGTTCTCCGTAGCAATCTCACAGGCACGGCACAGCCTAAAACGGAACTCAGAAACATAATCCAATATGTTCTGAGGCCTGTAGTCACCAAGCCACTTCTCCTTGAGTAGCTTCAATGGACCACGTACTGTGTGCGCAAAAACAAGGTCACAAGGACTAAAACCCAATGACTCTTGTACTACCTCATGTACAGCAAAAAGCATAAAATGCACCCCCTCATCCCAATCCTTTTTAAACTCCAAACAGTATGCACGCAACATGGACTTTAATGTCTGGTGGAAACGCTCCAGTGCTCCTTGTGATTCTGGGTGGTATGCACTTGAATGGCAATGCATGACATCAAGCTGCTTCAGCACCTGAGAAAAAACTCGACATATCATTTGAACCCTTGTCAGTTTGAATCACCCTGGGCAGACCAAACACTGAGAAAAATCTGAGCAAAGCCCCAACAACCGTTGGTGCAGTTATCTTACGTAGTGGAATTGCTTCCGGAAAACGTGTGGCAGAACACATGATTGTCCGAAGAAACGTATTACCCGCCTTGGTACGTGGAAGCAGACCCACACAATCTATGATTACTCGCTCAAATGGCTCCCCCACTGCTGGAATGCTCCTGTGCCAATGGAACAATGGCACAGGAGAGATGGTTTGGTTAGGTTTTCCTGCAACTTGACACACACACACACACACACGACAGGACCTACAGTGCTGTACAACATCCTTCTTTAACCCAGGCCAAAAGAAATGGCGCAAAACACGGTCATACGTCTTATTCACACCCAAATGACCTGCAAGCTGATTATCACGAGCCAGAGTCAATATTTCACCGCGGTATGTCAGTGGCACTACAATCTGCTTAACAATGTTCCATTCATCATTCACAGATGAATAAGTTGGTGTCCATTTGCGCATTAACACACCGTCACTTAAAAAATAACCTTGAGTCTCTGACTCAATCTGTTCCTCAGAAACTGCACTGCCATAGAAAGCTGTAATCTGAGGATCAACCTTTTGTTTATCAACAAGCTGATCTCGTGCTAAGTACAGGGCCCGTAGACCCCTCCTTATTGTCTTATCCATAACAGCCAGTGAAGTAAACTCCGTCCATATAGCCTAGCAACATCAGTTCATAGAAAAACATAGGCCTAATGCTCGTTCATTGAACAATTGGAGCTTAAGCCTCTCTTTCTCTCTTTCTCAAAAACACACACACAGACATGTTTTAGCTTTGTGTTTGAGTGGAGGTGTGGAGCTCCGTCTGGCCAGCGGTTGATTTTGATGTCCGCGTCTGAGAGAGGGTTGAGCATTTCGGACACAATACCAGGGTGTGTGTGGATGTGTTGACCTCCGTCTGGGCAGCGGTTGATTTTGATGTCCGCGTCTGAGAGAGGGTGAATCTTCTCGGAGCTTATGGAGCTCCACACACACACTTCGCGTTACTACTTATAGTATAATGCCACGGTGTGTGGCATTATACAGAAGTGTGAATTCGCAGAAGTGTGTTTCAACTTTAGACTTCCTTCCTTACAAGTAGGGGTGGAAGGAAAAAAAATGTCAGATGGGGCAGCTAAGGCTGCACTGTCTGAAGACGGCAGACATGAACAAGGAATGGCAGGGAGAGACGGATTTATTTGTATTTCTTTATTGGTAAATTAATCACTGCATTAAATGAGACATGTTATAATTAAATCAAACTCTGTTTGCGATAGCAAGTTACTGGTACTTTATTATTCCACACCCCGAGTAAAGGTTGGCGCTACCATTGCGAGTTTGTAGTGGTCTTCCAGGGAGAATGTACCATTTAGCTGGGGGAGATTATTGGTTATTACTTAAAATATGCAGAATTACATTGTGAAATCTGAACTTGTTTATTATGGAAATATCGTTTCCATAAGTTTAAGTTGAAACTTCTTTGGTTAAGTATTTAGGGATTTCTGTAATTGTATTTGTCTCTCAGTAGGCATACTTGCAAAATGTACCAGCAAATGAGTGTTATTTTTTAATTGCTGGATCTAATGTTAAAAGTATACTTAAATATATTTTTCTTGCTATTGTGATAACTGAAAATATTTGTATCAATCAAAAAATATCTGCATATATTGTTGGTGCTCGTTACATAACAGTGGGGGCTCCTTACGTAACAGTGGGTGCTCCTTACATAACGTTGTGTGCTCCTTACATTGCAGTGGGTGCTCCTTACGTAACAGTGGGTGCTCCTTACATAACGTTGTGTGCTCCTTACATTGCAGTGGGTGCTCCTTACATAACAGTGGGCGCTCCTTACATAACAGTGGGTGCTCCTACATTTTTGTTGGTGCTCTTTACATTTGGCCGTTAGGAGCTCCAGTGCTGCCAAGTATAAAGTCGAATATCGATCCTTGATTCGACATTGTTATCATTCAACTGCCAGTATAATATTAAAATATTCAATAAATATTAGACTCAATGGCTCGTCTTTATCATTGGATGTGCATGTCAAGATTATCCAGGCCACCTATAGTCTCTTGACGTCTTCTTCTCTCCCCTCTGCCTAGGTGGAGTCTGACGGCGGCCTGTCAGCACAGGAGCAGATGTACATCCTGTATGATGTGAAGCTGCAGTGCCACCTGAACCTCTCCAACCGGGACCCCACAAACACAGGTACACCCACTGGACCCCACCAACTAGACCAGGGCAACACGCATGCACACTCATGCGCACACGCACGCACGCACGCACGCACACGCGCACGCACGCACGCGCGCACGCACGCACGCACGCACGCACGCACGCACGCAGTATATCTTGTAGGCAGGATATGAAGCTGTCAAGCCTATGTTTGCACTGATATCTATTCCTAATAAATGATTAAAGACAGGAAACCTCATTCAAAATCATCTTGTCCTGAAAATCCAAAGTTATTGACAAAGAACTGGCAATGCAGACCAACTCAAAAGCACACATTGCAAGTTAGCGCCCAGATGAAAAACCGCAGCTAGCTAGTTAAAATGTTGACCTCAAAGTGGCCTAAGAGAAAAATGTATGCTGAAAATTGCTATTTCAATGAAAATAGCAATTATTCCAATGGCAATAGTTATTTGGTATTGGGGAGGTTGAAGAGAGAATTGACTCCTGAACTAGACCGTGTGTGCTACACTCCCACATTCATTCTCTCTCTCCATCTGTCTTATTGTGTCACCCTCATTGTCCATCTCCCTCTCATTATCTCCTTCTTTTGGATCCCATGCATATCTCTCGCTTTTCTTCTTTTTGTATTTTTCTCATTTTCTTTATCTTTTTGAATTACCCGTCTTTCCATTTCCTTCTTCACAAGTCACTCTGCGACCCACTCTCATTAGGTCACGCACACTCTCTAAAGTTTTGTTCTTTTATTCTTGCATCCACATTACTTTGATTTCTGAGCATGTGCTGCCACCAAAACCCTAGAGTGATGTTTTTTATGTTCTCTGCAATCTAAACAAAATATATTTACTTTTCTCAAAAGAAATCAGCAAATGCTGGAATTGAAATGACATTCTTTTTTGGAATAGATAAACAAATTGCACCTTGACTGTGCCTTAATTCATATGATAAGGTGTAAGAAGGGACATCTGTATTTTGTATGGAAGATAGGAGCTACTTTATTTCTCAGCACGTTTTCAGCATCTGCCGCTGTGCATTACCCCATCCATGTATCACCAATGCACTCCCTCCATTTCTTACATTCCCATGCTGAGCGCTGAAATATGTTTTTTAGATTCATGTATATACATCCGCTGCATTGACCAACTCTATTGAAGCACTGTGGGGCAGTTGACGTCAACAATTATATACTTCAACAATTATACATTTTTCACGTCAATACTGTAGCGTAAGGCAGGCATTTTCCATACATCCGCTTTGGATAGTTTTTCAGTGGAGGAAAACATTGGCTTGGACTGGTGTGTACAAAGGACAAAACAGGAAGGGGAAAAGATGGGTGTGTTGCTTGTTTCAGATGAGTGGTGTCCTCCAGGCTGGGATGGTCTAATCTGTTGGCCCCAGGGCTCTCCAGGGTTAATCACCCAGGTCCCATGCCCCTCCTACATCTATGACTTCAATCATAAAGGTAGGCAGCCCACTCAGGGTGGGACCCAGAGGAAATGGATGGGTCAAGAGATATTGTTTCCTATTTCCTATTAAAATTCAAATCAGTCTTTCCCAAACTTGGGGTTGTTCACAAAGTCAGTTATTTTGTGGGCAGATAGGGAGATGATAGGGAGATGCACATATATTGAAGAATTCGGGGGCTGGTAATCGATTTTCCAGACGTAAAAATAATGGCCATGGGCCAAAAAAAGCTGAGAACAACTGATTCAAAAATGTTCCCCCATCATTATTTCCAAAAAGTAGTAAAACAATATTTATATCATATAAAATATCATTATATATATTATATTGATATCATCCAGCCCTATTTACACTGTTCCATGTTTTGAATTGATTCATGACCCATAATAGCAATTCCATAGTAAATAAATGTGCAAAATCTGCCCAAAGATAAGGCATGAAGGAGAGTTTTCAAAGGACGCAGGCTTGTGAGGGGTGACAGGTATGCTTGCTGTTGAGATGCCTGAGAGGTAATAGTGCCTGCTGGTGTGTGCTTTGGGTGCAGGCAGTGCATACAGAAAGTGTGACATCAACGGCTCCTGGGTGTTTGTGGAGAGCTTGAACAGAACCTGGGCCAACTACACAGAGTGCCTGCATTTCCTGCAGCCGCACAACGAGAAGGGCAAGGTGAGGGTCCCACACACACACCTTTAAAAACCCAAACCACTTTCATGTGTCAACACTAAAAATACAGTGTTTACCGGTATTGGTATAGATGGTTTGGATAAATGTGTGTCTGTGTGTGTGTGTGTGTGTATACTATTGTCACCTTATCTTCCCAGTGGTACAGATGAGGAGAAAAGCTTTCTGTGTGTGTGATTTCTATGGGGTGTGGACATGACATCAGTGGCCTCACAGCCATTGTGTTCTCTTCTGACACTCATACTGCTTGGAACTGTGTGTCGTCAGGAGAACTTCTTCAGACGGCTGTATGTGATGTACACCGTTGGCTACGCCGTGTCCTTCAGCTCCCTGCTGGTGGCCATCTTCATCATCGCATACTTCAGGTGATCATGCACTGCGTCTGGAAAGGTCTTTAAAATGTAATAAACGTATATGGTGTTGTGTTTGTTAGTGTGTCTGCAATGCTAAATAAGAATGAACAGAAACAGTGGTTAAAAAAGGTGTGATTGTATTCCAAACCACACAACCTTAAAGGACCATACCGGTCTGGTTGATTGAACCAATCGTAAGTGTGTCTTTACATTTGTTGCCAGAGTGTGCACTCACGCTCCATGCTCTTCGGCAGAATTGGTACGACAAAGTCATTCTGACACAATATTTTGGCAACATATTTTTTAGGTGAAGACAGGGGAGACTGTTCTGATGGTTTGATCCCCCCAGACCAGCACCACATTACCATGAATCACAAACAACAAATGTGATTTAAATTTGTATTACAACATTTCCTCTCAACTAATCATTTAACAGACACTTTTTTCAAAGGAAACCTGCAGGGAATTCAGATACAGGACATTAAAGGGGTAGTGTGTAGGATTTATTGGCATCTAGCTTTCAGGTAACAGATTGTAACCAACTGAATTAATACATTTCATTGGATTATACACTAATTAAAACATAATTGTGAATATTATATTCAATTTCTGCATATTCCAGAAATTGGTCTGTTCTGCTAAATGCCAGTCAATTGTAAACACTGTGTCAATGAATTAATTAGTCCAGGATACACAAATGTTAATGTTCTGGCGGCATTCACTTGGATAACCTTTTAAACGGACACATTTAACGAAGCAAAGGCACAAATGGTTCTTGTTGGATAAGCAACTACTCTGCCGGACACTGACATTAAAATTATTTAAATTAGTTAGTTAAATTAATTACCTTTTATACAACTAATTTAAAAGTTATTTGCAATTTGCGTTGGAGCGTGATGGAGAAGGACCCACCCCCCTTTGCTTTGGTGCGTGGAGGGGGAGAAGGTTGGTTTCGGTAAATAGGCTGCTTCAGGTCAGGGTGTAATGGGGTTTTGGAGGCCTGGATTGATGTGATCTCTGACGAGGAAGTGAGCGAGCAGACAGGCAGTGGAATTCTGGATGTGCTGTAATTTGTGGAGTCATTTGTTGGATATTCCAAATGACAGTGGTCCTTTTTTTTCAGGCCACCCCTTTGGTAAAAATAAGTGACCCCGCCCCACACACAAACCTGTTCCCACAGTCATTGGTAAAAGTAATTGAATTTCAGGGTTGTATTCGCAGTATAGTCAAGGATAGAGGTGATGGATACGTGGATGAGTGTTTCAGCAGCAGAGAGAGAGGAATGGTGGGAATAGGCAAGGTTTTTCAGGTGGGAGAAGGCAGTGATGTGTTTTAAATTTGGTTAAAATGAGAATGCGGGGTCCGAATCTGCACGAAGGTTGCGAACGCGAGGGGTTGAAAGTATACCAAAGCCGTTTGCATTGGTGATGGAGGAGTTCTGAGTGGATTTGGTGGAGGATTTTGGGCCGCTGAATAAGCACTTCAGATTTTTCGCAGTTGAGTTTGAAAAAATTGGTTTTGCATCCAGAGCTTGAGACAGTTTGAGAGGGTGGAGTGGGGTAGTGGCAGCAAGGGCGTAGGTTTGAAACATTACATTAGAAGGGACACATCTTAAAACATTGAAGATGTTGAGGAGACCGGCGTCTGAGGAGTGGCGCAGGTCGTTGGTGACTTTCAGGAGAGATGTTTCTGTGCTGTGTAGCAATACATCCAGATTGAAAGGGTTCGAAAAGGTGGTTTGATGACAGGTGCGTTTTGAATTGTGAAGAGACGGTATTAGTTCCAGTATTTTTGACAGAAAGGGGAGGCTGGAGATTGGTCTGAAGTTATTACCCACATTTCCCCGCCTGGGGATCAATTAAGTGTAATCTTATCTTATCTCATCTTAACTTATGGGGGATATATTTTTGCCACAATCTTTCACAACATTTTTGTCATGGGTGGGTGGGGTTTATTCTATAGACATTTGGTAGTTGAAGTAGTCTCAAAGGAAAGTATGGGATGCGGTTTAAAATTGACAGTGCAGGTTTAAGAATTAGACATAATTATTAATATTCATGAAAATGTAAGAATAAAGAAGATCGTAATAAATTCCCCCTTAATTCTGTTGATTAGAAGAATGCTTGTTTAGCGGGTACTTCTTACTTACATGTTGAAATGAAAGTTGGTATCCGAGGATGCAATAACTATTCAACCAGAATGAACTATTCAACTCAGAATTAATTATTCAATTCAACATAATTTATACTATTTCTTCCACTCAAAAGTTAAATATTAGAAAAACATCTAATATTGTGTGAGGTGTGTGAACTTATTGTGATGCAAAACGACGAATGATAAAAGGTGACAGTGGTAGTGGTAGAAAAGCTTTGTTGGAGAAGAAAATATAAATTCTCATTCCACAATGTAGAGAAATCATTGGGTTCCTCCACAGCACAATGAACCAGGGAAAGCTGGGGCCCATTCTGAACTCGCTGATGATGTGATAGCCAGATGAATGTTATCATAAACCATGCAACCTTGAGAGCAACTTTTGGAGTGTACTTTTTACTGCAGTTCAGGTGCTTTGCTTTTCATGTTTTTGTCATCCATCCATCAATCCATTGGTCAGTCCACCCACCCATGCATTGGTCGCTCTGTATATTCATCCATCCCTTCATCGCTCATCTTTCTTTCCATCAATCCAACCCTTTCAAGCAGCAAATCATCCCAATATGATAACAATTTCAAAGCTTAAGTGTGGTCCAGTTGTTAAGTAGTAGTCCATTTGTTTAGGAGTCGTATCTATTTCTGTAGTATCTACATCCATCTTTCATCTATCCATGTATATGACCATCCGTCTATCCTCTGTTATCCATTTATCCATCCATCCATTGCTAATCTGTCTGCCAAATGGTGGTAGTTAGAGCTTATTTTCACGCAAACCCCAGTGTAGACGAGGTCAGTCAAGTGTGCAACTTGTCAGCTAGAGAGAACTGTAATACAACATGTCACAATGCCTTAAATCTAGAAAGCTGAAAGTAAACTTTAGTGAACTGTAGAAGAAACAGGCGTCTCGTCCGCTTCACATGGGATTTAAACTCCCACACAACAGCTGTGGTAAAGGACAACCTATCGACTGAACTGCACAGCAAACAAGCATGTCGAATCTGCACTTTTTATTATAAAGTTTTTGGAAACTGCCCTCACTGCCCCCTTTTCTCTCTCTCACTCGCACGTGTCAAGTGCTCTAAAGAGGTTTTATTATACTCTCCCCCTCCCCATCTGCAGGCGTCTCCACTGCACCAGGAACTACATCCACGTGCACCTCTTCATCTCCTTCATGCTGCGGGCGGTCAGCATCTTTGTGAAGGACAAGGTGGACTACGCCTGGGCCGGCCTGCAGGACTTTGACTCTCTGCTCATGGACAACATCAAGCCAGTCACCATCGCGCCACTGGATAACTCCCAGTATGTGAGTACTGCTGTGTTTGAACCTCTTCTTATTCCCGATCCATGACTCCACCTCTCTGAACTCCCAGCTGAAAGGTTACCGGGTTCGATCCCCAATGTCCACTCCTTAGTGACACAAATCTGAATTCATTGTAACGCGCTTTGGATAAAATCGCCCACTAATTAGGGGGGTCACGACCCACAGTTTGAAAACCACTACGATAAATACGCACGCACACTTGCGCACACACTCACTCATTCACTCACTCACTCACTCACTCACTCACTCAAATTGGCTCATCCTTCTTGATCATGTATTGTCTTTTTCTATTTCCCAACATTCCTCTACCCTTTCTTATCCCCCTATC
>OOFG01070778.1:0-20033 GCA_900323295.1 Molva molva | reverse complement strand
CCAATCATTAGTGCACACACACACACACACACACACACACACACACACACACACACACACACACACACACACACACACACACATAGAAACCACTTAATGACAACTGACATCTTTTACAATCATATTTATCAATCATGTGAAAAATGATTGGGGAGGAAGCTGGGAAGAAGATGTCTGCCTATAAGGCAGACTGTGTTTACTTTATTTGATGTTCTTTACTGCCAGTAGTGGACCTTTTCTCCTTTTTGCTCATCTGTTGCCTGAGCCGGATTAATAGACTGCCTGGGGATAGTTATTGAGCCTTTTTGCAGAAAGATTGAGCTATCTCCATTTGACTGTGGATCAAAATGTTGGTGGTTGTAATTTGACTTTGTTCTCTTCCTTCCCTCATTTTCTTCACCTGGACTCTGGGGTGTAGTGTATGCTATGGAAATCAACCGTAAGTATATCTGTGCGTTGTTATCTCATTAGCAATTTACTAAATGGGCATTGGCATTTATATTTGTATATATTAATATATATAGGTTATTTACGGTATGTGGTATAGAACTGGCATAATGCATTATAACTGACAGTGTAACAGCAGTGAATAGGTTTTCATGTGTATATTTTATGTAATGATCTTAAGAATTGTATGCACAAACCATTGCATATGTGTGCTTGTTGATTATCCAAATCCTCAGCTCCATGTGGTGAAAACCTGTATGACGAGGATGGAAAGAAACTCCCTCCCTGTATACCTGGTGCCTCGCTCACTCCTGCCTTAATGGCCTGCTACCTGCTGGTGGCAAACATTCTGCTGGTCAATCTGCTCATCGCTGTCTTTAAGTAAGTTTAACTTTGAAAATAATTGCTGGCAATTTGAAGGTGCTACTCTTGACCTATGAAACATAGGTCAATAGGCTGCTGTTCTCATTGACCTAAGCAACAGTTGGCCTCAGCTTAAATCACAGCAAAACACACTGATACACCAACTGAACAATAAACTAACTGAAGCTATATGTTTGAAAGAGAAATTACAGAAAGGCAAAAATGTGTTTTACTATTCCTATTTATATTACTAATATGTATAGTATTTTAAAGTTTATCCATGTTAGGGCCTATATCTATGTAAGAGTTTGATAACACTGTTTACACTGTACCGCTGTATACGTTTAAGTACCATCTGGCAAAACTATTCCATGTCCCCCTTTTCACTCTCACAGCAACACCTTCTTTGAGGTGAAGTCCATCTCCAACCAGGTTTGGAAATTCCAGCGGTACCAGTTGATCATGACCTTCCACGACCGGCCCATCCTGCCTCCTCCACTCATCATCTTCCCACACATCTACATTGTGCTGCAGAGACTCTGCTGTCGCTGCAGCAGGCGCAAACATGAAGGAGAGCAGGAAGACCGGGAACGGGGTCTCCGTAAGCGCTTTTACTCCTGTTTCCTGGACGCTTTTATCCAAAGCGATGTAAACTGGATTTACAGTTCTACGTGCATGCACCATGTACCAGCACCAGGACGCCAATGTCGCGATGTAGAGACACAACGCAGAGCTTTGCAGAGTTGCCCGCGTTTATGCTTCCACGTCATGTTAAAAGTGTGCACAAGGGGGCAGTATAGACGGAGTATGCTCCATTGAAAAAATGTTGAAAGAGCAAGCTTGGTTGTTGAGGTAACAAAATAAATCTGGTGTACAAGAGTATGTCTATTGCTTAATACTACTTTACGCATGAGAGAATGCCTGAGAGAAGGCATTTTTCTATTGAATGTTCTGTTTCATGTTACAATATACTAATGTTTAAAGGTTAATTGTAAATTGGTACAGGTTGCCATTGTAATAAATGTGAATATTATTTACATTCTCTTAGGCATTGTGTTGTTTTATGTTAATTCACAAGGTACTAATATTTAAGGGTTAATTCGAAACTGGTACAGGTTGTCATCCTAATGAATGTGAATAGAATTTGGTCTTTGTCTTTTATTTAGTTTTCTTTTATGTTATGAGGTAGGCTTACTAAAGTAAAATGCTAACTTATAAACTGGTACAGGTTGCAATTATAATACATGTGATTAAAATCTCTCAGGCATACATTCTGTTGATGTATCAAAGCGATATCATACCGGTTAGCCCATAAAATCGTTGCAATGTTTGACTCGGCGTACAAGGTTTCTCTGGTGAAAATATTACTGTTCTGCATTTAGTTTCCTATTCCTAAAACCATGTTTGTTCCCCAACAGAACTTGTGCTGAACGTGGAAGAGTTGAAGAGCCTATATGAGTTTGAAGAGCAGTGTGTAGAAGAGTATTTTCATGAGAAAGAGGATGAAAAGCAGTCATCCAACAACGAGCGCATCAGGGTCACATCCGAGAGGTATGATTCATACTCACCGTGACATGCACACCGTGACATGCACACTATGACATACACACACACCGTGACATACACACCGTGACATACACACTATGACATACACACACACCGTGACATGCACACCGTGACATACGTACACACCGTGACATATACACACAACGTGACATGCACACCGTGACATACACACACACCGTGACATGCACACCGTGACATACACACTATGACATACACACACACACCGTGACATGCACACCGTGACATACACACTATGACATACACACACACCGTGACATGCACACCGTGACATACGCACACACCGTGACATATACACACACCGTGACATGCACACCATGACATACACACCGTGACATACACACACACACCGTGACATACACTCACACGTGACATACACACACACCTAGACATACACACACACCATGACATGCACACTGTGACATACACACCGTGACATACACACACTACGTGACAGAGAAAATGGTATAATAATATCATACCGAATCATACTTTTGGTGAGTTGTATCAATTATTTGGTGTTTTTTTTAATAACAAAAAAAACAGCTCAACTTGAGCAAATGTAAGTGCAAATACAAGCTTTGTGCTGTCTGTCCACGGGGTGACAAGTGAGACGTGGGGATTTGTTTGTAAACCCTGTGTGTGGGTTCCTCTCAGGGTGGAGAACATGTTCATGCGGCTGGAGGAGGTGAATGAGAGGGAGCACTCCATGAAGGCTTCCCTGCAGACTGTGGACCTCCGCCTGGGCCAGCTGGAGGAATTCTCTAGCCGGATGATGAACGCCCTGGAGAAGCTGGCGGGGATCGACCGGACAGAGCTGACCCGCACCCGATCCAGGGGCTCCTCCATCTGTGACCCGTCCACCCTCCTGCGCCACGGCAGCATCAACAGCTCCGATGGCTACAGCATCTACCGTTTCCCCATGGAGAATGAGGAGAAGGCGACGCCGTCTACGGACACGGGTAAAGACAGGAAGGCACAGCTCAGCCCCGAGAGAAAGGGGAGTTTAAACGAGGGACCTCTGGCATCAGTAGATGGATGCGTCCCCGCTAAAGAATACGGGGCTACACTGGAGGTGATGCCATTAAGGGACAGAAGGTGCTCTATTTCCAACGTTGACATTCTGATTACCTCTTGTGACTCGGACCAGAAGCCTGTGCAGTCATTACCAAGTGCTGCATGGGAGCTGTTGCAAAAGGGAATCCCCAGCAAGGAAGCGTTGACCAATTTACCGGATAAACCAGGAATTGCTGCTGCAAAGGCAAAAGTGGAGGCAACTGCCTCATACCCCCTCGAGAAGTCAAAGGAGACGCATTATTTGCCATCGCAAACTCTTAGCAGCTCACCGTCTACCAGTCGGAAGACGATGAGTGGGATTGTGTACAACCCCATGTATGGAGGAGAAGAGAATAACTGGGCAAAATACTTTCCATCGGCTCCCAATGTCCCAGATATGGACGCTAAATCACCAAGCATGGCTCAATGGGGAGCCCACTTTGAGTACAAAGGTCAGCCCTCCTTTGGCTACATGCCAACGGTTTCAGTGGCAAGTCTTCCTGAAAGTGAAACCAACTCAGAGACCAAGCAGGAAAATGAAGGAAAGACATCAAAACAAACAGTCGGGGAACAAGAAGCCATGGCACAAGAGAACAAACAGAACAGTCGCGCAGAGATGGAGTCTGATGATTCAGGGCATTTGCTCGTGGCTCAAGATAGGATGCATCCAGCCCTCAGGTCCAAGAGCCTGAATGCCAATCCTTGCAAAACTAAGGGTAAGAGTGGCTTGAGCCAGGAGAAGCCCCTTGCAGCTAGCAGTGTCAAAGACCTGGTGGCTGCTTTTGGAAGCCATGGAGACAAGCAAACCACATCTCCCCATGGCAAATTATAGCCATTGATGCTTGAACTAGCAACTAACAAGGAAACCTTTATTTATTTATTTTACAACATCTTTTACTTAATTTTACTTAAGATAAATGCCTTTATAATATATATTACATTTCAGGTATTCTAGCTAATTATTGATATTGTGACTTGATAAAACATGCTCTGAATAGCGCATATCATTTTTTCATTCCAGTCAATTAGTCAGAACCACTGGGCCTAGTAAGAAAGAAATATTTCCAGGTAACCATTGGCTCTTTCACAATTCTATTTTATAAGAACTCATTTGGACCCAAATCCAGATGTTATTTTGGTATGTTTTGTGGTTTGGAGCCAGTTGTCTGGTTAGGGTTTAAAGTGGCGATCTCAAAGAGATCGCCAAAGACTTCGTTTCGTCCTCTTCGACCGCGCCTATGGCGGAAATAAAACAGTTGCCGCTGCACACACAAGTGAGTTGAAGAGCGAGTCTGTTGCAGTATCTCCGCCACACCCTCTTAGGCTGAACAACCGCTGCTGGGCGACGGGAAACTTGTCTCTAACTGTGCCGTTTGAGATTTGAATGCATGACGGGAAAGTCCCCAACCACACCCAGTTAGTAACTTTAATAATACTACAAATGCAAGGGCTTTAATCAGTGGGCCATAGCCTCAATCACTATTGTGTTACCTCATTTGGCGACGGATAGTGACTTCACGGACATTTATTACAATAAAAATCTTGATCTTCGAGCTTGCCACTTTGTCGTGGCTATGGGACTGTGTTAGAAATGCAACGGTTCATGTCAAGTACGATTTCTTTTTCAGTCAGATGCAAAATCTAGTACCCCTGAAAACACAGTGTCACTATGGTCACTCTAGCTTATCTCTGAATATCACATTATAGTGTGAAATGTGGTCTTCCAACTGAAATCTGGTATTTTATAATTCAGATATTTAATTTACCACTGGTCTCACCCCTTTGAGATTGTGTGTACAATATTTGCATACTAGCGTCAGTAGATGTATCCACCTGTACTACACCTTCTATTTCTAAGCCCTTTGTTGACAGACCCCCTATAGAGCACAGCCAAAAGTAATGAGCATCTTTCCTTTGCTAGTAAGGAAGTCCACATCAACATCCTGAAGTTTAAAATATGTAGATGTTTTTTGAGTTTCTCAAATGTATATTAAAGGGAATTGCAACTACCACTGTGTTGACTTATGGTGTCCTTTTAAATAACATACTGCCACTGTTTAAATCACTGAGCAATGTTTTCATATGGACATAGTAAATTTACCTTCAGGCCGATGGCTATGAAATACTATTCAATATTAAGTAATCGAAATAGATACTTTTATTTAGAGCAGTGAATTAAAATACATGAGAATTTGCTTTTTTCACCTATAATAGGGAAATTAATCTAAATTGTGCACGTGGTAATTGACCCATCATATAACGACACTTGGCTGCCATTTTGTTCTTTGAAGTCATAGAAATCCATAAGCCCTACCTAAATCTAGACGAATGAAGTAGCTGCTTCTAACCCGCCATGTTGTGCTGGCATTGAAAGCCTGGGCTTGTTGGAAAGCTATAATCTGCGCTTTAAACACAGTGGTCTTAACAAATTTCAGACAGGGACAGAAACAATTATCCACCAATGTTTTCTTTAAAGATACAGATATACAATATTTATTATTTACAAGCAGTTATAATCCCCAACACACTTTTCGTTCCATCATCAAATCCCAATTTATCCGTTTTCATCACATCTGTTCCCCATCATGTGGAGGTGGCCACCGTGGTGCTCTTCAAAGTACTAAAATTATTAATTTCACCCACTTGAAAATTGGCGCCCCAATTTGGCAAACCTTCACCTACCTGGTGTTCACCATCACATGCAAGCATTGTGGGGCCATCTATGTGGGTGAAAGGGGTGCACCCATCAAATAGAGTTTATACCAACACATCTATCACATAAACAAAAAGAACAATAACAAACTCTTAGATTCCCACTAGCTCCCACATCTTGTCTCCAACCTGTGTCTTTTTGGCACGGAGAACAACACCAGTTGGTCTCCGGGTCAAAGAAGGGCAGCAGAGCGGAGTGAATCTCTCTTCCACTGTCTCTTCCACTTTTTTATTTTCAGTTCCCCTCGTCCAGCTTTTACTTCCCCTTAACCTAACTTTAATCTCTCCCTTCCCCTTATCCTTTTCATTCCAGTCAATTAGTCAGAACCACTGGGCCTAGTAAGAAAGAAATATTTCCAGGTAACCATTGGCTCTTTCACAATTCTATTTTATAAGAACTCATTTGGACCCAAATCCAGATGTTATTTTGGTATGTTTTGTGGTTTGGAGCCAGTTGTCTGGTTAGGGTTTAAAGTGTTATGTTATCCATAACCACTCCCCTGTCCCTAACTTACTAACTGTGGTATATATCTGAAATGTTTATTTGCATGTGAGTAAACCCTAGAAGTATATAATACGCAGTTCAATGGAAAAGGCATTGATTCAAGGCTTCATTGTCATTACAGCAGTGTCATGTCTTCTAAAATCCACTAGGTGGAGGCTACAGCCCAGGAATTACACACAGCATTTGGCATTCATTTCACACTTACGTTCAAACCAGCAATACCTACAGGTCTTGTAAAATGTACAAGCAAGCATAGTGTATTGTATATTTAACATAAAGTACAATACATCATTTAATGCTGACTAAAATAGGTATATTGCAGACAAATTTCACTTCATAGATGTGGATAAAGAATCCCTTAACACTCAGATATTTTTTTTATAAATGACCCGAGTTGATACGGCATTCAGTTCTCGAGATACAGAATTGGACAGGGGTGCCCAACTGAGCTTTTATCCCTGTACCCTAACACTAACGTACTTTAGGAGCGGGATGTAGTCCCGCTGGAGGGCGCGTGCCCAGCTATTATCTGATTGGAAGGTCCCACCAGTCTGATTGTAGGTCTACCCAACCCTAACTTATGGAATGGGAGTCTAGACAACTGTATCAAAGGAGGACGCTCGGGGCGCCAAAACACATCAAATGATAAAATCATCTTGGTGGACTGGGGTGAATTACAGAAATACGCCTGGCCAGCCTCGACCAAAGCCCTCCCGCCAACTACCTACTCAAATTCCTTGTGGGCGGGGTTTCGCAAGGGGCCAAGGGATGGACTGCGCACCACCTTATCCCAATTCATTCTGGGGAGGCTGGCGGTTTCGAACCCTATTCCTTACCATTTATCTTGGCCCAGGTGGGTCCTTGGGGAGAGGCATCTTTTCCTTGACCTAACCCGTTAACTTCCTTTAACATCATTATTTTAATTTAAAAATAAAGTAATAAAAAGAAAATGCTTAGTGCTTACAGCACGATTTCAGGTGGACGGTGGTCCAATGTGCCAAGAGCCGTGGACACCCCTGAGTGAGGGACTACCACGCCCAGCCTGTAGTCCAGCAACCACCCAGCCGCTTCCCCCGGGAACCAGATAAGGGACTGGAGGATGGACTGGCATTTCCCTATCCCCATTCAGTTGGGGTTGAGGTGCATCCTATATTTCCTAACCCTCAGAGGAGAAGGAGGCCACGGTCGAATAGTCAAAAGAATTACGCCCTATGTCCTTTCCTAACCTCTTTTTCTTGACCTTGATGGAAAACATCATGAGGTCAAGGAAAGATGTGAAGGAGAATTCATGAGGACTTAGGAAAAAACAACCGGGGTGCTAAGAGAATCAGACTGCACTTAAATAAGCTATGTAATTATGCGACGGCGGATGTGATGGATGTGGGTCTGCCGCGGTGAAACTACAATGTTCTGCGCATTGGACTGCGCATTTTAGATAGCAATCATTCCATTTATGTGAGATTAATTTTCCCTCCAAGCGTATGATCCAGGATATATTCTTATTATAAAACAAAAATTCAGAAGATGTTGTAGCCCTGTTCTGCTAGCCATGTTCTGCTAGCCGATGTTCTGCTAGCCATATTCTAGGGGGGGATGAGAAAAGGGTATTTCCTGGTAAAAGACTGGAATCCGAGAACAGAATTGCAGATTGAAAGAGAAACATGTTTTCAACCACTAGGAACCGTAAGGAACACACAGTGGCATGACATTACAACCCTGACCTTAACCCTGAAGTGAAATGTTTATTCTCTACTAGACAGGCTTTGCGGCCTTATGTTCTGAGCAAATGGTCCAGTGAAAAGGAGGTTTAACAAAATGTTGGAACAATGTCCTGGCACCCGATCATCATCAAGCATCCTATTGCTTCAGAATGAGCGGAGTCTAAAGTGTGCAGAGTTGGTGTTAACCCTTACCCTTCCTGCACTGCTGGCCTTGCCATCATAGTTGTCATCGTACAGCAGTTCTCTGCTACACAAACTTTCTCTTAATGACCGCAACGACCCCGGATGCCCTCAGCAGTCTGTGGATAACAAGGAAACAAAGGTAGGGACAAACAGCAGATCAGGTGACTATACGAGAATGTAAACAAGCTTAGTCTTAGAATCATGTAACAGTTCAGTACTCAGATTAAACCTACAGAAGAAAATAATTGAATGCTAAACTTATGTTAGATAATGCTCTGATCTGACTTGACTATTTATGGTTAAGCTAACCTCAATGTAAATGTGTGCTCAATGTCAAGCAGTGATAACAAATACATCTAGTTACTAAGCCTAGCTTGTTATTTATCTTAATGTTCAGTAACTAAAAGCCTGGTTGTACGGTTAGATAACCCCCTAACCCTTGTTACTCCTCGTGGAGTAGTGTGTTAGTGTGTGTAGCAGTGTGTTAGTGCTGTGTGTATCAGAGTGTGTTGGTGTTGTGTGAAGCAGTGTGTTAGTATTGTGTGTAATATGGATTCATATTTTTCCTGAACAGAAGCACACTATCCAGGGAATCCTGGGACCTGCACTTGCATTTAAGGGTGCTTGCACACCTGAAAAACACCCTAAAACAGACCAAACACCATGGTCCCTTTTAGTTGAAGCCTGGAACGTCTTGACAGATAGTAGCTTACGGTTTGTTCGGGGTGGTCTGAATGCTCATTGGACTCGGTTGCGGACCAAATAATGAAACTCTGGCCCGCTTGAAAACGGGGGTCCTGGTCTGCCGACCCGACTTTAGGAAGCAAACCAAAAAACAATGCATTGTGGGTTGAATGTACGCTTTTGTGGAGAACTGGAAATATAAGGCTAATCATATTAAGCCAGGTATACAATAACTTTTCCTAGATTAAAATTAGTCTCAGTCAGACATGGTGCAATCAGCTGTTGCAATCACATGCACCCAACAGGGCCTGACGCTGTCTCGTCAGGCCCTTTTAATACCCACTTCCTTCTTAAATTGTTAATTTGTAGGAACACCAAGGCAAAATGAAATAATCGCATACTAATCTGATTTAGCTACAGTCAAAACGCATTAGTCATATTTCAAGCAACACTAAATGCCACAAGGAGAAATTAGCATAAACCTATGGGTTCCCATCCTGACTGCTTTAGTGTATTATTTGGTTGTATTAATAATTATTAAGGCAAAAGAACGCCATTTATGTTAATCCACATTAGAATGAACATAATATAAACTTTGCATGCAGCTTGAACTTTGCAAAAGCTGCGAGGAATATGAAATGGCATGTTCATTGCATGTGATCTGTCTGCTGAGAACAGCGTCATGGAAGTGATATTTGACAATTCTTCATTGTATGAACTACATTTTTCAAAGCAAGTTATTTGGGGTTTTCAAAGTCATTCTATTAAGCAGAGACGGATTCCATATTATCTTAGCGAAGCTGCTGGTGCGAGCCCTCTGTCATAGCCAAGCTTTAGATATAGTTATAAAGCCCATGATCACTCAAAGTTAACAGAACATTTCAAAATGTTTACTTCAGCTTTTCAAACAACTGCCAATACATAAATATAGAACAATCTCAGCAGCTTACTAGCGCCTTGAGGGTATTAATACAATAAGTATTCAGTGTGTTCCACAGGCACACCACACAGCTGTTGCATATGTTTTAAGAAAGTAAACTGAAGGCCTACATCTTTTCGAAATATAAGCCTATTCCAATACGTTCTTAATGTTTCCACTTTTGTTTTTTTAAATTTTCCGGTTATTATATTTCTCGGGAAACGGGAAATGGTTTGGATGGGTATTCCTGTGATTCCCTATTCCTGGGATTAAGTGCAGCAGTGTGTTAGTGTTGTGTGTAGCAGTGTGTGAATATTGTTTCTAGCAGTGTGTTAGTGTTGTGTGTAGTAGTTTGTTAATGTTGTGTGTAGCAGAGTGATATTGTTGTGTGTAGCAGTATGTTACTGTTGTGTGTAGTAGTGTATTAATGTTGTGTGTAGCAGAGTGATATTGTGTGTGTAGCAGTGTGTTAGTGTTGTGTGTAGCAGTGTGTTAATGTTGTGTGCAGCAGTGTGTTAGTGTTGTTTGTAGCAGTGTGTTGTTGTTGTGTGAAGCAGTGTGTTAGTGTTGTGTGAAGCAGTGTGTTTGTGTTGTGTTTGGCAGTGTGTTAGTGGTGTGTGTAGCAGTTATATTGTTCTGTGTAGCAGTGTGTTAGTGTTGTGTGTAGCAGTGTGTTCATGTTGTGTGTAGCAGTGTGTTCGTTTTGTGTGTTTGGATGAGGAGGAGGAGGTGGAGGAGGAGAGCAGGGGGTGGAGGAGGGGAAGGGGGTGGAGGAGAGCTGTGTTTGCTGCAGCTGGCTCCAGTGTTTCCAGGGTTATGAGCTGAAGCAAGGCCGTGCGAGGACAGTCAACCTGGGAGGCCCAATGGCCTGCGTCTCTGCTTACGGAGATGATCAGTAGAAACCAAAGCCCTGATTTACTGAGACCATCACTAGGAACACCTTTTAAAAGCTCAGATTGTTAGGCTATGCTCTAATCCTGGAAAGATTCGGGTAGTTGATAACAATAGCCATGGGAAGTGGTTATGTGCTAGCACACTTAAGTCATGTTTTCTAAAAGCAGTGTAGTGGGGAAAGAGGTTATTGGCCATATGTTTGTCAAACATGTAGCTGTTATCAGCACATAGGTTTTATTTAGAAGGGTGTTTTTTTGTAGAAGTCTGCTAGATATCTTGGGGGTGTGATTGAAAATCAACTAATCTCTGAGCATGTTGCATCTGCTCTGGTCATCTGACAGCTGCACCACATGCAATACACTGGCTGGGCTAGCATACTGCTAACCCTAACCCTGGACTACTCCAACACTCTACTGGCTGGGATAGCATACTGCTAACCATAACCCTGGACTACTGCAACACTCTACTGGCTGGGCTAGCATACTGCTAACCCTAACCATGGATTGCTGCTACACTCTACTGGCTGGGCTAGCATACTGCTAACCCTAACCATGGATCGCTGCAACACTCTACTGACTGGGTTACATACTTCTGACCCTGGACTACTGCAACACTCTACTTACTGGGCTAGCATACTGCTAATCCACACCCTTGACTACTGCAACACTCTACTGGCTGGGCTAGCATACTGCTAACCCTAACTCTGGACTACTGCAACACTACTGACTGGGCTGGCATTCTGCTTACCCTAACCCTGTACTACTGCAACACTACTGACTGGGCTGGCATTCTGCTTACCCTAACCCTGTACTACTGCAACACTACTGACTGGGCTGGCATTCTGCTTACCCTAACCCTGTACTACTGCAACACTCAACTGGGTTGGCTAACAGCATGCACTGCAAAAGCTCTGTACAGTATTCAGAATGCAGCCACACGCCTGCTGTTCAACCAACCCAAAAGAGCACATGTCACAACACTCTATATCTCATTCCTCTGTTCACGGTAGTCTCTGGATCTGCACTGAAACAATTCAAAGCTGTCATTTATCCCTTCCTGTCCTCCATTAATGATCAGGGGCTGGCTCCATACTGATGACAAATCCCCCCTACTCAGAACACTGAGGACACCACTTTTCTGAGAACATCTCATAAATGGACTTGTTGCTTTTAGCTCTCATGTTGAATTAGGAATGACTTTGTTGAAATGTATCGTCTCTGTATCTCTGAGATGTTACCATTATTATTCCTTAAGCAACTCTGCCCTCGAGTCTAATTGTTTAGAAGCTTGGTTGTACAGCGCTACTTAATGCATACAGAAAGTCTTTGGTATATGGCTCTTACTGGTCTTTTAGTGCATGAAAGAAATGTATTTATCTTAGGTTAGGGAAAAATTGATTCATCGGCATCGGCATTCTTTCCTTCCCCAATACTTTATAACTTTACTCATATAAAGTTGTTTTTTCTTGCTAGAAACATCAATGTAATCTTAGTGGAATCATATGAATAGGACAGTCCCACAAATGGCGCCATATTGTATTGGCTTATAACAATGGCGGACACAGACAGACCTGTAAAACCCAAACCCCAACATTTTACCCATAGGTAAAACAACACAAAATAATCGTAATATCGTATCGCAATTTTCACACATAATACTGGCGTTCAAAAATCGTTGTAAATTCCTTTTGTGAGGACCCGACGATTCCCATATTGAAAGGTTTTGGAGATATAGGTGGTGTAAAGGTTAGGGTTAGCTGTAGGGTTAGGGTAGGTTGTAGGTTTAGATGTATTTTATATGGCTTAGGGTTATTTTTAAGGTTAGGTTTTTGTATTGTTTCGGTTCTTGATAGTAGAAGATATTCTGGTTGGACTGGCACTCCTCCTCAAATCCCTTCATTTTGTGTTTTTTTCTCTTTTTTAGTTTTAGGGTTAGGATTAGTTGGGGGGTTAGGGTTAGTTGAAGGGTAAATGTTAATTGTTGGTTTAGATGTATTTTATATGGTGTTTTTTTAAACCACAAAACTACTGTATGCTTTTCAATGTAACCATTTTTTTGTATTCATATGACAAATGCTTTCTTAGAAATATTAAATTATTATTGTTTCCCGAGTCTGGTTTATCCATTTCGATAATTTCTGTTGTTGCCTGTAGTTCTCTGTAGGCATCGAAAGCAAACAATATGGTGTCCATTAAATGTGTATGGATACAGTCACCATGGCTCCACAAACAACCATCTGCTGCTCTGGAACACTTTGAGGACATGTGAACCTGACAAGACAAGCCAAGAGCTACTAACCCTAACCTCGAACCCTCACCTCTTAACTTAGTGTTTCCCAAAATGGGAGGTGCCGGGGTGCTGCAGGAGGGGTGCAGGGAGTATGCTGGATGGGATAATTTAATGTATTTAAGGAGGCAAAGCTCAAACGCACACTGTAGAGAGGCAATGCAAAGGCGGAACGAACAATTAGAAATGTGTTGCACACAACAGCTGAAAATAAATAGCTGCATGTGCACCGAAGTGCCAAATTGTATATTCGCCGTGCATGAACTGCACCAGCCGGCGTGAACAAAAAGTATGTAGGCTTAATCACGGCCCTCCGCACATTGATACTGTCACGTCTTGCCCTGCTCTGTAGATACGTCACTCCCTGCCCCTGTGTTTCCCGCCTGTGATTGTTCCCCGTAACGTTAATTGTTTTCACCTGTCCCTCATTACCACTTCCCTCCTAGTGTATTTAGTCAGTGTGTTTACCTCCTTCTGTGCCAGTTCGTCTTAGTACCTCCGTGTCTAGCGTCCCACTATTACTTTCCCAGCGATTTATTGAATATCGTCTCGACCCTTCTTTCGCCTCAACGTTTTTGTACCTTTGCCCGGATTATTACTGCCTACCCGTGTACCGAACCATTGCCTCCAGTAAAGACTACTCTATTTTGATTCTACCTGCCTGTCGTTACGAGTCGTGCTTTTGAGTCCAACACCTGTTTGCACCATTCGTTACAGATACTGCGATTTGATGCGTGTCGACACCTGAAATGTTGAAGCTCCGCGAGAAGAGTGCGCGAACTGCGTGTCCAAAATGTTACTTGCATTGACGCGATTGCGCACTTATCAATCGTGCATCACGGCGACTATAAATTATATGGATACAAATCAAGAATAATCACTTCTCTACAAGTTGACAAGGACAATTCTAATTAAAGAATTAGAGGAAATTCGGGTTTAGCCAGGACCTCTGTCTGAGGATTTCGTGTTCTCATCTCACAGGCGCCCAGGGGGCATCCTTACCAGATGCCCAAACCACCTCAACTGACTCCTTTCTACGCGAAGGAGCAGCGGCTCTACTCCGAGTTCCTCACGGATGGCTGAGCTTCTCACCCTATCTCTAAGGGAGACGCCCGCCACCCTCCTGAGAAAACTCATTTCAGCCGCTTGTACCCGCTTCGTGTTCTGTAAATATGAATTGAAAAACAGGCTATTTTTTTTTCACTTTGCTGAGATAGGTGTTCATTCAATTTGAAGGGATAAATGCTTGTTTAGTTGGGAACGGGTGTAGCATCTCTTACAACCCTTACCATAACCCTACAAGACAGGCATCTAGCTTAGTTCCAGAGTAAAGCCACAGTAAACATCACGGTCTGCAGAATTTTTTGCATCCCATTGCATTCCTTTCCATCATTTCCATGCAGATCCTTTTTTTCCACGGTGAAGAGTAGCATACAAGCATACAAGAAGTATGTTTTGTTTCTTGTTCGTCACAGCTGAGATGAGGATAAGAACTAGAAACATTGGGGGAGTTGCAAAGCAGTGTTTTGCTCCTTGTATCTAAAGGAAAATGTGGCAACCAAACCTAATCTTTCCATTTCTGTACCCAGGCACACTCTGTCCTCTCCTTTGTCCTTCCTGTTTGGATTCACGATGGACCTTAAAAATAACCACCATGTACCTATATAATAACCACCATGTAACTTTAAAATAACCACCATGTACCTATATAATAACCACCATGTAACTTTAAAACAACCACCATATACCTTTATAATAACCACCATGTACCTTTATAATATCAACCATGTACCTATATAATAACTAATGTACCTTTAAAATAACCACCATGCACCTAGACACCCAGGAACCCTAACCCATGGACACCTTGCCCCACAGTCCTACTGTAGTTCTTCCATAGACACCGGGGGTTGTACTAATGGTTTACTATAGAGACAGGTTACAGGTTCCTATGCTGTCCTATGCTGTCTGCCTCGTTGTGTGCCAGTTAATCTGATGGGACCATGTGTTGTATTGGGAGGAAGCAGTGGGAGCGTGCATGTTTGTGTGCATGGCGGAGAGACAGGTGGAATCCTTTCTGGGTTAGTGTGCTTGGAACAGAGTGTCCCCCGGTGAGGGATTAAGAGAAAGGGGTTAGCACACTGGTGTCCACACACATAATCACATTACCACTGCGTTTCTTAGAAGCACGCTACTGGACTTAACTCTGATCAGAGATACACAGCCCAGAGCCCAACTCTGCAAGCATTGTAGAGTCTCTCTCTCTAGTTATTCTTAGGAAGCTGAATGTTACTGATTATTGTTTACATAGAGAAGGGATTATAATGATTATTGATTACATAGAGAAAGAATTATAATGATTATTGTTTGCATAGAGAAGGAAACTAGCAGAATATTACACAAATAAGGCAGTGCTGCCAGGGAAAACTGATAATAATACATATATTGATATATTATAAGAGGTGTGAAGGGGGTGTGGCATGGCGTCGGCTGTAGATGGGACAGGGCAGCCCAACGGCAGGGATCGATGCAGCTGTGTGTTGTGAGCTTCATGAGCAGAGGTGGGAAGTAACAAAGAACAAATGCTTTGTTACTGTACTTAAGTACAGTTTTCAGGTATCTGTACTTTACTTGAGTTTTAGTTTGTTTTACTTCTCACACACAACAGACAACCTTTTACTTTTACTCCCTATATTTTAACACAAATATCTGTACTTTCTACTCTACATTTTCAAAACAGGCTTGGTACTTTACTTGAAATGCACTAGAGGGGAATTATCATTTTTATATATTTTTATTTTGCATCATTGCATGCCTTCCCAACATCAAGACCGATTTCAACCTAAATGGATGGGACATAGACATAGACACATAGAAAAGACGATCCCTTGGTGTATCCATCGGTCAGTGGTGGCAAAAGTACACACATTCTTTACTCAAGTAGAAGTACAGATACTTGTGTAAAAAAAGGTAAAAGTAAAGTACTGATTCCACTTCTTTACCTAAGTAAAAGTGGAAAAGTACAGGCTCTGAAATGTACTAAAGTATAAAAGTAAAAAGTAGCCCTCTGACATTTCTACCTGCAGTTTCTGTGCAAAGCTAACTGAACCATATAAATATAATTCGAAGACTGTTAAAGTTAAACCATTCTAACTTCAAATCAAATAAACAATATACTGAAAATAAGGAACGCTAACTTCGCTCCAATGTGCAAATCACTTTTAAATGTCAGCAACAAATCTCGACACATTATTATCAAAACGAAAAACTCTTTTGTTAAAAATTCCCTCATCTCTACAGGACTACCAAAATCTTTTTAGGTTTCCACAAGACACAACGAATTTGCCAAGAATCGTTCTTAAAGCCGACAACTTCAAACATTCCTCTTAAATAAGGCCATGGATGGGGAATGTATTGTCGCTGCTCTGAATCTGCTCTGTTGGCAATGTTTGCTGGTTCACTTTCATCCAACCCCACTCGCTACTAGTTCTCCCATAGACGCAATTTCTCCGCGGTGAAGTCTCCCTCTCGTCTCCGTCTTTTACGTAATTTTTATTTTGTGACGTCTGTCATGCGTGATATGCACCGATGGATACACCATCATCTTTTCTGTGTTATTATCCCATCCATTTAGGTTGAAATCGGTCTTGATGCTGGGAAGACGCGCATCGATGAAAAATAAAGAAATATGGATAATTCCTCTCAAATGCATTCAAACTAAAGTAAGGATGTAGGGAGTAAAAGTAAAAAGTTATCAGAAAAAAATAAATACTCAAGTAAAGCACAGATACCTGAAAACTGTACTTAAGTACAATAACAAAGTATTTGTACTAGTTACTTCCCACCTCTGCCATCGGTGCATATCACGCATGACAGACGTAACAAGATGAAAATGACGTAAAAGACGGAAACGAGAGGGAGACTTTGCTGCAGAGAAATTGCGTCCATGGCAGAACTAGTAACGTAGCGACTGAGTATTGATGAAAGTGAACCAGCAAATATTGCAGACGGAGCAGAGCAGTGACAAGACATTCCTCATCCATAGCCATATTAAAAAATATATATGTTTGAAGTTGTCGGCTCTAAGAACGGTTCTTGGCGAATGCGTTGTCTTATGCCAACCTAAAAGGATTTACCCTTGCCACCCCTGTTAATGAGTAACTGACTATATACTCCTGTCTGTTGTCTCTCCCACAGTGAGACTGTGGGTGAGGAGCTTAATAAGTAACTGACTATATATACTCCAGTCCATTGTCTCCCCCACATTAAGACTGGGTGAGGAGCTTAATGAGTAACTGACTATATATACTCCTGTCTGTTCTGTTCTCCCACAGGGAGAGCATTTCTGACGCCCGGGCGTGACAGACAAAGACATTATGTAGCTCTGTCTGGATTTATTTTAAAAAAGAGTTGTGAGGGGGATGCAGGCACTCTGTGTCTTAGCGCCAAGAGAATAATGACTGTTTTCCTGGCTACGTTTATCCTGTTTGTTCCTTCCCGGACCATTAGTAGCATACCTGGTTTACAAAAGATTGTAACCTCAGGAGAGACCACTATCAAAATGAACAAGATAATTAAAAAAATAGCAATACATTTGGCGATTACACACCATCAAATCATTATTCATGGGAAGATGGATCCATGAAGTCTGCCAGGAGATTAGATTCCCTGCCACCACCCCGTCTAGACGCTGGTGGTGGCGGTGACTCATGAGGAATCCCTCTCATTTGTTTAGAACCGAGGCGATGACAATGATGTATCAATGAGAATTAGAAAGGGAATGTAGTTTTCCAGATTTAACTTTTGTTTAAGCTACATTTAAAAACATATTCCCTCACCTTTAACTGTCTATTTGGTGCAATCATATCTTTCACACACACACAACTGTGTGTGGATGGGTCCTCTCGCTGCCAAGCCATTGCATTGGCTGCTTAAGGTTAATTTAGTAATGTATTTTATTTGTTGTATTTTCAGAAATGTATTTTTTTGTATACCTATTAAGAGATTAATCACAAAATTCTGGTTATTGTTTTAAAGAGCAGCATTAATATTTAATAGTCATCAATGAAGCCGGACCAAAAATGGAGATTTAGGGAGGTATTCCTGCAAAGCACAGTAAAAAGTATAGGTTAGCAGTATTCCTGTTTTAAATAATACTCAAATCTCAAATCTGTAAAGCCCATAGAGAATATACCATAAGGCCCATAGACAATATACCATTAGGACCATAAACAATATACCATAAGGACCATAGACAATATACCATAAGGCCCATATACAATATACCATAAGGCCCAAAGACAATATACCATTTGGACCATTAACAATATACCATAAGGACCATAGACAATATACTGGTTTGTCATTAAGTTGCAGAATGCTGATTCCTGGGTATTGACAGTCATCTTTCCGTGGTACAGGAAGTGGTGTCCAACATGTATTTCTGCCTATATGACAGATGTTTAATCAGTTCCTTAAAAACAGTGGAAAAACAAATAGATACAGGTGTGTGTGTGTGTGTGTGTGTGTGTGTGTTTTGCCTGCCTGTGTGTGAGAAAATCTTGGGTGCAATGGTTGTGGGAGTGTGTTTGTGTGCGTCTGTGTGTGTGCACGTGTGTGTGTGTCTGTGTGTTGAAAGTGCTTTGCTAGTATTAGTAGTAGTAATGTGGGAGGGGCAGGGGGGCTGTAATCTTTCCTATTGGCTGGAGAGAGAGGCCTTAGCCCTGCCCCCCGGGCTCTATATAAACATAGACAGCAGCTCCCCTTGCTTTCTGTCTCCACAATGCTGCAGTGGTGAGACACCAGCACTACCCTAACCACCACCTGGACTGATCTAGAGGAGGATGGAGGAGCATGGGCTGTCTCTGTGGATCTACGTAGGAGTGCTGACACTGATGCTGATGGGGGCTTTGCAGAGGGTTCTGCCCCTCCACCTCAGCAGTGGGCCAGCCCTAGTGGCATGGCTTGGGGCCTCCGTGCTGATGGAAAGGCTGTGGGCCTTCTGGCCGGCCGCCCTGCTGCTCCTAACTCTAATCCTGGGGCTTGCCTGGTGGCTCCGCTCAACCCAGATCTCCCAGGAAGGCCTTCTGGCCCCCGAGGGCAGGGCCATCTGCATCACAGGTCAGTCTAACCCCAAACCATAACCCCTACCTCTAGCCCTAACCCCTACCTCTAGCCTTAACCCCTAGCTCAAACCCTAACCCCTGCCTCTAGACCAACCTTGACCCCTACCTCTAGACCACCCCTGACCCCTACCTCTAGACCAAACCTGACCCCTACCTCTACACCAACCCTGACCCTTATCTCTACACCAACTCTGATCCCTACCTCTAGCCCTAACCCCTACTTCTGGCCCTGACCCCTACCTCTAGACCAACCCTGACCCTACCTCTAGCCCTAACCCCTACCTCTAGCCCTAACCCCTACCTCTAGACCAACCCTGACCCCTACCTCTAACCCTGACCCCTACCTCTAGCCCTAACCCCTACCTCTAGACCTAACCCCTATCTCTAGACCCAACCCCTTCCTCTAGCCCTAACCGACCAACCCCTAACACTGTGTCTGAATGCTTTGCTCTGTTTCTATGCGTGTGTGTGTGTGTGTGTGTGTGTGTGTGTGTGTGTGGTTGTGTGTGTGTGTGTGTGTGTGTGTGTGTGTGTGTGTGTGTGTGTGTGCGCGC
>OOFG01070410.1:18113-28966 GCA_900323295.1 Molva molva | reverse complement strand
CCTTCAGCCAGAGCCCCGCCATGAAGAAGCAGCTGGACCGCCACCTGCCCTCGCCGCCGGCGCTGGACAGCATCATCACAGAGTACCTTAGGGAGCAACACGCGCGCTGCAAGAACCCCGTGGCCACGTGCCCGCCCTTCTCCCTCTTCACGCCCCACCAGTGCCCCGAGCCCAAGCAGAGGCGGCAGGCGCCCACTAACTTTACGTCGCGGCACACGCGGAGGGTCATCTACCCCAAGTACGGCGGCGTGGACGGAGGCTGCTTCGACAGGCACCTGGTGTTCAGCAGGTAGGGCTTATCCGAGGTGGCCGGAGGAAATGAGACGGCTAATTGTCGATGTTGTTGAGTAATGGTCGGTTTGTTTTAATTTTTCGGAGAAATCCTTCAGCCCTTTTATATGATATCCATAATCAATCTCAATATGCCATAATAAGTTAAAAGAAGCATGTGTTCTCATTGGTTTGTCTAACAAATATGGCGAATGCTAAACAATGAATGCCAGAATATTAGATCATTGCCTGCACCACTAAAGTAAATGTTTATTTACCTATCCGGTGGGATGGTAATTGTCAGATGTGCATTTGCATCCTTGTGTGATGTGTAGATAAACCGTGTGACCCGGTGATTGTGCAGGTGTCTGCATTTTAGGGCTGTCACGTCTTATAATCCTAGAATAATCAACCATTTAAACGATCATTAGCTACAGCCCTATTTTGCATCTCTCTGCGGGCATTTGGAAAAAGCAGTTGAGTGCTCGACTCTTTGGGACTAAATCAGGCTAAAGACAATTTCTACTTGTGCACGAGTACAAACTCAGATAGCTAGCTGTTAGCTAGCTAGCAGTTAGTTAGTTAATTAGCAAGGCCTTGGTTGGACTATATGTTGAACTATGTTGTTGTGTTTGTTCGTCCATTAGGTTCCGGCCCATCTCGGTGTTCAGGCAGGCGGACGAGGACCAGAGCGGCTTCATGTGCTGCGCCTTCTCGGCCCGCGAGCGCTTCCTGATGCTGGGGACGTGCACGGGCCAGCTGAAGCTGTACAACGTGTTCACGGGCCAGGAGGAGGCCAGCTACAACTGTCACAACTCGGTCATCACCAACCTGGAGCCTTCCCGGGTGGGTGGAGGAGGAGGAGCGTTGCGTTGTTGCTCCGTCATTACCGATAATGTGTCTCTTAGGGGTGTGACTCATCCAGTATCTCACTATTCGATTAGATTTAGATTCTTTGGGTCATAATTCGATAATTCATAATTCGATTGATACTGGATTCAGTACATAGGGGTGCTAGTTGCAGGTTCTACTCCAGTCCGCTGTGCACCAAGAAAGGTGGCGTGGCAAATTATGGCATGAAAGCCGAGTGAAGTGTGTATACGATTATGTAGGATTTATATTTGAAAAAGTTTTATCAACTGATTGCAATAAAGTAAACAAACAAAGGCAAACCTAAGACCAAAAAAAAGATTTTTGGAAGTCATAAATCGATCCAGAATCATAGAAGATGAGAATCTTCTTACGGGAGGCATTTTTTTTTCTTACATCTCTAGTGTCTCTTGTCTAATTTGGTTGCTTGTTTGTTTGTCGTTACAACAGGATGGCTCCCTTTTGTTGACCTCGGCGTCATGGAGCTACCCTCGCTCTGCACTTTGGGGGATGAAGTCTGTGTTCATCATGAAGTAAGTGACAACTACGACAACTGCTACTACAACAGCATCCATTGTCTGCTGTTTAATTCATGAGGTGATAACATTTTCATCTAAACATGACTTAATAAATGAATAGGGAAGCAATTGTTGTAGAGTTTCTTTAGTTTATTGGCGTGAAGAAATGTTGAGGGTGTTAGCAGACTGTTAAATCACACTCTGCGTGAGGAGTTGAATGTTTACAGAAGACAATGGCCACATTTCATCTTCCTGTTGTTTTAACAGGAGTTATAATAATCCTAGAGTTTAAATCGACATGGTGATTAAACTCTAGCATCCTTATGTATATAAATGATGTATATTTCGAATATAGTTTCAAACGTATATTTGTAAAATGCAGTTTTTGATTGAAATATGTAATACAGATTTTTTTATTGTATTTAGACATTCCTTCTCGAATGACCATTACGTGGAGTTCAGCAAGCTGTCTCAAGACCGAGTCATCGGCACTAAGGAACACGTGGCCCATGTACGTTCTCCGCACTACGTCTCAACCATGGCAAAGTTGAATGTGTTTGAATCTGGGTTCGAATCCCAATGTTTGCATGGTCATGTCAACCACGGCAAACAAATTCATACTGTAATACAATCCATTTACATACCTCAGTCAGTGCTAGTCTGAAGGACAGAATACTGCTTAGGGTGTTTGACTCCAAGCCGAAAGGTTCTGGGTTCGAACCCCCAATGTCCTCAGTCTACCTTTTAGCAAGGCGTCTAACCTCCTGCCTTGCTCCTAAGTGACCATGTGTCTGAATCCACTGTAAGTTACATTGAATAAAATAGTCATGCTAAATAACAAACGTTTAGCTCTTCCTCTGTGGGTCAGATCTACGACATCCAGACGGGGCAGAACATCCTGACGCTCAACAACCCCGACCTGGCCAACAACTACAAGAGGAACTGCGCCACCTTCAACCCCACCGACGACCTGGTGCTCAACGACGGCGTGCTCTGGGACGTCCGCTCGGCCCAGGCCATCCACAAGTTCGACAAGTTCAACATGAACATCAGCGGCGTCTTCCACCCCAACTGCCTGGAGGTGGTCATCAACACAGAGATCGTATCCTTGGTGACCGTTCGACCACAGTTAAAATGTACAGGACACACGATTGTCTGCTTCTCAATCACCGGGGACAGTGTTTGTGGCTTTGCTAACCACGAATGATTGCATTTGTACGGTAGCCATGGTAACTAGTGTCATCCATCTCAATCAGGGGACAAAGTAGAAAGCATGAGAACGGACCATATACCGTTTTATTTCCATTACAACCAGAACGCACGAATGGTACATCTTTAGAGTGACGTCAAATGCTATATATATCATCCTAAATTTCGAATCCATACACGCTGAATCATCCAAAATATTCTCTAGCTTCCCCTGTTGGCTAATAAAAGAACAAACTGATCAGAGAAAGCATCTTTCACATCCAATCAGCGACAAGCTTATTGTGATGATGTCATTATGATGAATCACATTTAGTTTAAGTGAGTTGATATTATTTTAGGTTTTCGCCTCTTCGTTTTGATTTGTTGGTGGCGCTTTCATTTTTCACCAGAGCATTAGAAAATAATGTAGGGGGATGAGATATTAGTTTACTGAAATAATTTTCCCTCGTCCATATCTAAATAAATCAAGTGCCATATTATTTGAAAATCGACTATACCAAACCCAAGTGTAATGAAGACACTTTTTTTTTCCTCCTTCTGGTTTTATGAATCTATTTCATGGGCAATTACATCATCAAAAAGGGGGGAAATACGGCTTGTTCCTTAATGAAAGATTCAGTGGGACCTCCGGACCTTCCACCTGCTCCACACGGTCCCAGCGCTAGACCAGTGCCGAATAGTCTTCAACAACAATGGCACTGTCATCTATGGAGGTAACCTCGCATGAGGAGAGATTCAATCCTGCAACCCCTTTACTTGGCAACCAATAGTTTTAGTTGGAAAGGGGATGGATAGAGCTTTAGATGGTGTGTGTGTGTGTATGTAATATACGTGCAAAAATGACAACTGTTTAGGTGTGGGTACCAGAGTCTAGGTGAAACCATGGTGACAGAAGGCTCAGTGCTGGCTTGGCAACAGAGGGAGCCAGATGGTTCACCAAACCAGGATGGAGACGGTGTATGTGTGTGTGTGTGTGTGTGTGTGTGTGCTTATGGAGGCTCTTACCAATCCTAGAACCAGAGCCTTGTGGTGACCACTTCGCCACTTCTGCCACAGTCCATCTAGCAGCTATAACTGACTGCCCTAGCGTGCAACACATTGCAACCTGTAGTCTTTGGAGTCACTGTTGTGTGCTGTGTGTCTGTTGCATTCACAGCGATGTTGCAGGCGGATGACGAAGACGATATAATGGAGATGCAGGTGAAAACACCGTTTGGCTCCTCTTTCAGGACCTTCAATGCCACTGACTACAAACCAATTGGTAAGACCAGCCTTGGCCAAAGAAGAGAGACAACATCCCGTAGCAGTACTTATTTACTTGGTCGTTTTGGGAAAATAACTCCAATATGACCAATAACACATATTTTGTAACTTATTTTTCAGCCACAATTGATGTCAAGAGGAATATATTTGACCTTTGCACAGACACAAAGGACTGCTACTTGGCTGTGATTGAGGTGAGAACAGTATTTATATCACCACTGTGATATATTTATATATATATACATATATCACTTCTCAGAAGTGAATTACAGAAGTTCTGTAATCACAACAGTCTCTCTCTGTGCTCTGTTCCACAGAACCAGGACTCTGTCAACACAGACACGGTGTGTAGGCTGTATGAGGTCGGTCGGCAGAGACTGGCGGAGGAAGAGGAGGAGGACGAGGAAGATCAGGTACACCTTCAAACCTCCTCTCCAACTCTCTCTCTCTCTCTCTAGACACTCTACATTATATTGGTGCCTTCAGTCTGACCAGCGACAGATTCAGTCTGAGCCGGCAGATCCCACTTGATCAAATCACGTGACTTTTCTATGGGCTCCTAAAGGAGGCCCTGCACCTGATTGGTTCCCAGGTCCAGACGTGTTTGTTAACAGTTCCCTCCCCTCATCTTTCCTCCTTCTCGCCTTCTTCGAGGATGACGACGAGCAGGAGGAAGACGACGACGATGACGACGACGACTCAGACGACGATGTTGACACGGACCCCCTGGTCGCCGAGCTGGAAAACGACAACGAGGACGATGAGGAAGAGGACGGGAACGACGAATTCTCTCCCTCCGACGACGAGGAGGTGGCTCGTCTCCTAGGGGACGGCGACGACGAGGAAGACGACGACGACGAAGACGATTCCGATAATGATCAGGGAGGGGAGAATGGTAAGTACTGGCTCTTATGTTGTCTACGATTACTGCAAGTTGAGCTGGGATGTACTTGTGTTGGTTGTGTCAAAGTTGAGACTGATTTACAGGGGGGGAAGCACAATTTGCATGAGGAAAAAAAAAGGGGGGCAGGATCTGCTGTAAAGCTGTGGGACGGTCTCGTACGACATGTGGCAGAGGCCGCTGTGTTTTTCTCAGCCTGTTTTTAACTGTACCACTGTGACCGATCCAGCATGTTTCCCCTGCTTCCTGAGTCTGCCTTCACAATAAGTCCTCACTTGATGTCTGGTTGTTTATCCACCCAACAGACAGCTCAGACAATTCCGACCTGGAGGATGACATCATGTTATCCCTGAACGAGTGAAGAGGGGCCCTCCACCACTTGGAGGGAGGTCCTCGGACAGAACGCCAGGCGGTGTAAGGACAGAACGACAGGACGTGTTAGGACAGAATGCCAGGATGTGTTTGGGGCCCTGATTAAGCAGGGGTTTTTTTATACCAAAAGAAAGTTGATGTCAAGTATTAGCTGCCACTGAAACCCTGATAGGTGTCTGCACTTCAAGAACTCGTTAAGACTTCTACAGAGAAGACCAGGGGCCAAGATCAAAGAGAAAAACAAAATAAACGCACACAAACATCATTCTGGGCAGTAACATGGTTGGGTAAATGATTGTAGGTTATATATATATATATATATATATATGACACATTTGGAGTTTGAGATGTGAAATAGTCCATTTGCAAATACATTGAGAAAAGTGAAAAAGTTACACATTTGTATTCAACGTCATTTTATGTGACATCAGCACAGCTCTTTCAGGCGAGCATTTGACTAGACATTTCACTAGACCTCGTCTGTTTGAACACAGATTTGTGGGGGTCAGTGACATTGCCTTTTGTGTGCCATCTTGTGAGAATTACCACACGGTGTACGACATTGCGTTAGCAATAACGTGCGTACATAGTCCACCTATAGACTAAACTCCCACACCCATAAGTTTGCCATAAAAAGCGTTGATTTAAAATGCAAACTTCACCGGGGTGCCACTCTGTAGCAATAGCCTCTAGATTTGTTTGTAATTGAAATATAGTAACTCATGTGCGGCTCTTTTTAAAATGTGCCACCAGTTTGGACGCGTTGGAGTGTTCAAAACAATTCACTCTATTGCATCTGTATCGTCAGAACCCTGACATGTCAAGGCCTTAACTATTTCTCTCCCACAGCGTCAACCGAGAGACCCCTTCAAAGCATCCATGTTTGATTCGGAGTCATTGGTCACATTTCTTGAATTACCCAAGGGCCTAGTGCCTTTGAGCATCTGTCCTGTTTAACAGACAAATACATAGGTCCCAGTTGGTACATCCCTGGACTGAAGATTTAGTATGAACATTTTTGGGGTGGGTGTAGAAGTTGATTGGTATGATAGGAATGCACCTTTTCACATTGTTCTGTTTTAGCTTTGGAACGCCATTTGCCAGGTTAACTGGGTATAATATAATGGGGTGGTATGTATTGTTTGTGTTATCACTTTAGATAACTGAACGCGTCTATAAAGGTGTGACAACCAATGCTTTAATTGCAACCTTTGAATGAATTTCATCTTTTCCTCCATGTTTTAGCTTGGTTCATTCTGGCCCATTAGTTTTTTTCTTACAAAGATTTATTGTTGACATTTTTTTAGATTGTTTCTGTACAGCTTGTATGTATCTAAAGTATTTTTACAATAAATAAAAGGTAAACATTATTTGTGTGTCCATCAGACTGTATTGTCGTATTGTCTTGTCGTCAGTTTTCCTTGGCAGCATGTTCTATATCTTAATGTCACATTTTACATCAATTGGCCTTTATATTTTCTTTGATTCTCATGATTTTAGTCACAATAACTTCATTCCGGTCAAGACAAAAGCAGCCAAAAATGTCTTGTGTGTGTGATTACATGTTTATGTACATGCACTACTGTGCATGCCCATTTTCATAGACAATGCCACTTTTAACAATAGTAGAGCAGGAAGAATTCTCCATGATGGTTAGTGTGCGTGTCAAATAGATGATTGACAAGAAGGCATGGTTGTTATTAACTCTGCCTGTTATTAACTGATCAGCACTCTCGGAGCAAGACAACCCATCCTTAAAACGCGCTTCAAATTGTCACAAATCAAATCGGAATAGCGGCAGAATAATCCTGCAGTTATGGATCTCGAAGCTATGAAGTCACAGAATAACATACTTATAGTATGTACCTAAACCATTTACACCTTTCGGTTTGTGTAGAAAACACAAGCCCAATGTTCCACTTGAAGTACATGGATTGCATTTATATAGTGCTTTTACAGACCTGCTGCCACTCCAAACGCTTAACAATTAGTGCCTCACATGCACCCAATCATAGACACATTCATACACATACGGCAGTGTCAACCATGCAAGGCAACAGCCCGGTCGTCTGGAGCAGTTAGGGTTAGGTGTCTTGCTCAGGGGCACTTCAAACACTTAGCTAGGAGGAGCGAACCAGCAACCCTCCGGATGCCAGACAACCTGCTCTACCTCCTGAGCCACTGCCTCATCTGTGATGGACAGATAGAGGTTGCGTATGACCTGCCCTGTGAAGAAACCCCACACACACACACACTTCATCAAACTCTTGATACTCCATGTTCAGCATCTTTGTTTATATGTGTATTATATGTTGCGCCTCTGTAACGAGTTGCACAAAGGAGAGGTCTCAACACTCCTCACACTTGTTCGCATGGTTTGTCATTCACACGCTCATGCTAAAATAATGTCTTTGTTGAATATTTCCCTCTTTCTGATATCAGAAATAGAAAGAAGCTCAAATAGAAGTTGGTCAAAAGCTTGGAAGTGTGTCAGTACTGGAATTGGTCCAGTACAATTAAGTGAAGGGCTTGCCTATGCTTGTGTACATATTTGACAGTCCTTTGTCAGTTGCAGAACATACAGCACAAACGCCTCTGTATTGCAGCAGTGTAACAATGTGTGGTGGAATACAGAACAATTTTTTGCTCCAAATATGAATTATGTAAATATTTCAGGAGAGCAGCCTAGGTGAATATAAAAAAAGTCACTGCTGCAACATGGCGCAAAATGGAAAGTTAACATTGATTGTTAAGATACTATTTGGTTGTTATCATTTTGTTGGCTTTTGGATAGTTATTTTCCTTTAGACTTCACAGTAAATATATTCATACATTTTTGACAGACACAAACGCATCTTAGATGTGTCCTCAGCTGTGGTTTAATATTTCAGTAATCGGTGTTAAATTTATTACATCACATTTGCATAATTATCATTCACTTTAATTACCTTAAAAATCACACATTTTCCCAGAGGTTGATGCAATTATCCTATGTTCAGCTGTTAATCACCTTCTCTTTCCTGTGTCATGTTGATTAACCGTGAATAATTTCTAAGCTATTTGGTGTGCGTAGAGAGTAACTTGACTCCAAAAGTTACCACATATGGTCTAAGGCAAGTAACGTTTCATTCTATTGTTAGTTAGAACATACGTTACATTTCTGTCTATTTTTAGTCAGAAACATATTTTGCTTTTCCAGTTCTTTAATGGGTGGGCTGTTGATCTGTCATAGAGTGAACTGTCATTTTTCACATGCTGCTGTTCAGAGCATATTAAACAGCCATGCAGTAAATCTAATTGACAGAATAAGTAGCCTATACACTGTCATAGAGCATCCACTGCCTGCCCTGTTCTTCTTCTTCTGGAAAATGACTCAGCCAGGAGTGCCGCCTTGCACATGGTCTGCTTTGGTACTTCTCCCACATGATGTAATACTATGGGCCAGTTATGTAGCCCTGGCCCTTGGGCAACACCGATTCAATCAATAGGCAACTGCCTTTAAGCCGTCAAGCCGTCGCACTGGCATGGAATTAAAGCAGTTGATTTGGGTGATGGACGCAATGTCAGTCAATTGCGGAGGGAGAGAAATGCAGACCACATATCTGCAAATGCTTGACACTTCAGTGTTGACAATTCCGAGTCATGTGACGAACGTGAAGATGGCGCAGCTCATGCTATATTGCAGTTTGCTCATATTTTCTTGCACCACTCGGCCAGTTTGGACCGGCGAACAAAATCAAGTCTACTAATTACGCGTGTGAGGATTCTGCCCCGTCCGTCCTGATCGCGGCGCGCTCGCTTATAGCTCATTGACTGTAGACTTCATTGCAGTGCGATATAGGCTTGAGGACCGAAACCAAATTAAATAAATAAATGCCCATAAAAAAAAACCTTCCTACTGATCCAATCGAAATGCGGCTGTAATATTAGCGTTGGGAGAATAGATTACGGTGTGTTTGGTAGGTGGACACGGAGACTGCATCAGATCGGTACGACGGCTCGGCGAACACATCGGGACCAAATAGACCCGAAACCAAAGGCGACGATGTTCGCTTTTTTCCAAACGTTAGGAGAATCAGATTCCGGTCAAGACATGCATCTCGATGTGTAAGGAGGAGACAACATCATTCGTAGCCTTTAGCCAACATTTAGCATCATCCGCTCAGGATATCGACATAATGTGACTTGGTCTGCTGAAGGAAAATAACCAAATATGTGGATACCTACAGAGGAGGAGAAGATCGGTGTTGGTGAGTTAATAAGCTATTATTGATTTTTATCCAATTGTCAAATTCTTCGATTTCAGGGACTTTTAGATACAACGCTGGTACCTTGGCATTTTCTAAATAACACCCATAAGGGGGTTTGTTGTCATCGACGTTTGGAATAATATATCATAGGCACGATTTTATGTTCACTTTGCATATTATTGGCTATGGAAAACCTATAGCCTACAGTTCCATTGGTTTACATACATGGTCAGTGACTGCATGGGGAAGAGAGAGAGGGAGAGAGAGAGAGAGAGAGAGAGAGAGAGAGAGAAATTGCGTGGGATGATTCAATCCATACAGCCCCTAGCCCCTACTACCATCACGGATGTCTGCTGCCGTTGTAATACAGTCCCACACATTTAATATCAAACAATCTAATGTTGTAGTTGGGATTAGTAAACATGCATCAATGTTGGCTTATTGTTAAGTTTTCTTTGAAGATCTTTATCATGAGAAAAGGATGATTCACGTTCGAACCACAAGGGGGCAGTGACGCCGCCCTTTCCTTCCAACAGGTGTAGGCTGGAGTAAGCAGCAGGGCTGTATGTAGCCTTCATGTAGAAGCACTGAGCTGTATAACCATAGGCCTTCTGCTGCGACAGACTCAAATGCGTTATTATTATTATTTATATCTTTTTTTTAAAGCGGTACAACTGTCACTAATCACTGCTTTGAGTGTTGTGTCTTATTACGACACCGACTAGCCTACTACTCGTTCAAAACGCCAACATGATCCGAGTGATTCGATGGGCCGAATGAGTCATGTCCAGATGCTCATCACGAGCGTGTTATATACTTGCAGGGTTGCTCGCTCGCTTGCAGTTCTTTATATGATGGGGCTGGTGTAGCCTACAAGTTTGAACACACTGAATAATCCACAGAGATACACGCATAGCGGAGAAATAGCAAAGAAACAGTGGACGGTGTGAGTGAGTGAGTGAGTGAGTGAGGAGGAGGAGGAGGAGGAGGCGGAGGTGGAGGAGGGAGCAACAGATCACCGCTACCTCCGCATCCATTCGGTAAAGAGTATAATAGCGCTCTCCGTGGTGCTGAAATACGACCGAGATCTTAATGGGGGAAGAGGGGGGTACGGGACGTTATGCTCGTCCAACCCATTTTAAACAATCCATGGTTGGGCCCCATGTGAAAAAGGTTGTGATGCATCATTGTTTTGTCGTT
>OOFG01070410.1:2675-18093 GCA_900323295.1 Molva molva | reverse complement strand
GAACACACACACACACACACACACACACACACACACACACACACACACACACACACACACACACACACACACACACACACACACACACACACACACACACACACACACACACACACACACACTAAACCATAAACTGAACCTAAAATACATAGCGTCGTTCATTTAATGAACTGCTTGTATTCAACTATTGGATGTCTAGTTTAAATAGTAAATTCTGACCAGGATTACAGAGCCCAAATTGGCTGAGTGGAACATATCTGATATATTTAACCATGATCTCAACCCCTCATCTTAGCACCACACGCAAGGCTGAACGATAAGGGTGGATACTCCCTTCATGCATTTCAGGGATTCTCGGATATTGGATTATTATTTGAAGACAGTGCACCCAAAGTTGAGGCCATTGTGAACTATTTTGCTCACGGCCGACAAAGCCTGCATAAATAAAGCAGGAGTAGAACACACATGCACTTGTGTGCATCTGTTTTTGTATAAGAGAGAGGGAGAGAAAGAGAGAGAAAGAGAGCAAGTGGGAGAGAGAGAGAGAGACAGAGATGCAGAGAGAGAGAGGGAGAGAGGGAGGAAGGGAGTCAATTGTCTATTGTCATTACATTGGTGCTGAAAATAGATTAAAGTTTGGGCCATTATCGCCCCTTTACATCTGCATTCCCACTAGAGGTGAATGGCTATGGATATACAGCTAGGCAGCCGTAACACTGACTTGAAATCAGTTCTGGCAAAATATACCCCAAGGTCTAGTAGAAGAAATTCTCCAGGTTGGCGAGAACTCGGAGCAGCGTACCAGTAAATGAGCAAAGGCTTCGGAGTTATAATGAACCACACGACTCACTGACTCTCACTGTGTGAAGTTGTTGCGTCGTCGTGTTTTGAAACTTTGTCCAGTATAGAACTACAACATGGCTACCTCTTCGTAGGACCTCTTTGGACTACAAGCTCGCATTGGATTCGTGGAATGTGTGGGAAGTGGGAAGGAAGTGCTCAATTCATCCTAATCCCATCACCAATAGTTGGGATTAGTTGTTCCTTATTCTCAGGAATAAGGAACAACTCAACACTTAGCTAGGAGGAGCCCGGGATAGACCCAGCATCCTTCAGGTTAGCAGACAACCCACTCTACCTCCTGAGCCCCTGCCGCCCACTAATAAGGGGTGACAGGAAGCCAGTTACACATCATTTGAATGAAGCCTTTTTAAGTAAAATCAGGTTCAGTACAATAAGGATGTGCAGTTATCTACTATTTGAACTGTTTAGCTGCTCTGTCCTCTTCAACAAAGACTTCTGTCGGATCGATTTGTTTGTATTTAGGAGACGTGATGTAGGCATGATGATCCATTTTGTGACACACTAAAGTAAAGATTATTGCTGTTTCTTCTCTTTTTTCTCTTCTTCTCTTTTTTTCAATTATTCAACAATATTACGGTGCTATGATATGGATGTCTTCAGATTAGTTATAGTTATCATTTTTTACAATATATATGAAGCATTTTTGAGGACAGAGTGATAGAGAGCGAGAGAGGGGTGCAAAGGAAGCCAAGTGAAATAGGTCAACGTTAGACTGAAACTCTGAATGTCAAGCCTCTGACAACAAGCTAAATGCTGCGTGCTGCAGTGTGCCAAAATCATTGTGACGAAGAAAGACCAAGAAAATAATAACACCCTGGCAAGCACCATTTGTAACGTGAGTGTGTGTGTGTATGTATGAATGAGTGTGTATGTGTGTTTGTGTGTATGAATGCATGTGTGTGTGTGTGTGCGTGCGTGTATGTATGCATGTGTGTTTGTGTGTGTACCGCATGCATGGTTTTGTGTGCGTGTGGATGTGTGTGTGTGCGTGTGTGTGTGTATGTGTCTATGCATGTGTGTTTGTGTGTGTACCGCGTGCATGGTTTTGTGTGCGTGTGGATGTGTGTGTGTGCGTGTGTGTGTGTATGCGTCTATGCTCCACAACCTCTCTTTACACAGACAAGTCTAAAGTAAGGAAATATATTATTATGTCGATGTGTTAGGGATGTTAGTAACGACAAATACCTTTAATACTTTGGTAATAGCCTTGCATCCCTGCCTTTTTTGATAGGCGTTAACTTAGCATTTGCTTATATTTGTTTGTTAAAAATGAACAAGCTAGCATTAAGCTAGCATGAAGAGGTGTTAGTTGAATCTCATTTCCTTGTATGCTAATAAAGTAACTTTCTTAGAAGGCCTACTAGCTGACCACTGCCTAGAGATGATCAGGCTAGGCTCCTTCCTCTCATATTGGTCCCTCGCCTAGGGTTGACACTCGGTTGCTTTTGGCTTATTCTGCATGGCTGTAGCCACAAGTTATGTGTTGTGTCTACAGATAGCAGGATCCGAAGAGAGAAAGAATCATTGATATTATTTAGCAAGTTGAATCATTGAGCGTTTCCTCATAGATGATTCTCGTGGCATGCTGAGTGCCAGTGTTCATTCTGTCAACGATGATAGGGATAGTTGTTGTATAGTGTTAGCTTTTGGATTCACCTAAGCACCTCAAGCTTAATGCACACTGGCACAGGAAGCAACGAATACAAACAGCATACAAGATGCAAGGTAACGTTCTGCTAATATGTAATTACAGTCCCTGCCATCTGTGGGATGTCACCAGCTCTCGTAAACAAACACACCATTCATTTAGATTTGACGCGTGTCTTTTTCTGTGGTTTTTCTTTTTTCGTTGTTATGTTTTTGCAATTCAAATTACTTTGAGGACATTTAAGAAGTGGGGCTCCAATAATGCACAACCCACGCCTGAAGCAAAGTGCAAAACAATGACATGGCGACTTTCGTGTTAAGCCATTGCTCATCTCTCTCTGACGCCTATGCTTGATTTAAACATTAATGCTCTACAACAGCTTCTATAATCTCACCATTAAAAACGAAAATATTAAATCAGAAATCCTAGATCCCTGTAGCAGTTACAGTTGGAGAAAGCCCCCCAGTTCCTGGACGATCTGTTGCTATAGTTACCATAGCAAAGGAACTAAGCACTTGTTTCCCTCCAACGGGCTCCAAAGCTGAGCCCCTGCACCCTTCCCTTACCCCTCCTCCTCCTCCTCCCCCTCATACGGGTCCCCTGGCTAGTTCATTAGCATAATGACTCACATGGTGCACTCCTCCAAGGGCCACCATTTGTATGCTTTTTTTTTTATTGTCAATGGAGTCCTGTCCTTATCAAACAAAAGTATATTTTCTCAGGCTTGCATGTATTAGCTCTCGCTGGTGTTGTCCAACGTAGGAACAGGCAGCGGCTGCAGTGCCAGAGGCTACACGCTACACTGTGGGAGCAATTCAGTGTGACGAGTTGTGCTTTGGAGATTAAACGTATACTTAGTGTTTTTTTTTCCCACCATCGTGGGATCTTTCCGTGTGTACACGCGAAGCCTCGGATTTCACGACGCTGCAAAAGCCGGCTCATGCAAGATGCACGCTAAGGCGGAGCGTTTAGTCAAACTACTTTATAGTTGTGGGTGGGTTCTTTTTTTTTTGCTGTAGACCGTGCAATTAACATGACATTGCACTAAAATTGGGCCTGCTTAAGAATTAATTGCCTATTAAAATGACTACCCACCTCAGGGTGGGAGATTGTTTACAGTTGGTTAAACAGTGGCTCCTGCGTACACGGTGTTTCTGTGTTTAGATGTTTGCATCTAACGGCTTATTAAAAACCCCCAGTTTACCGCCTTTCTGCAACCCCAAAAACACATGGATGTTCATCGTGCATTATCAGGGGTCCCAAGGCAGAAACCCAACACAAGCTTCTCCTTCTCCCTCCCTCTCTCTCCCTCCCTCTCTCTCTCTCCCTCTCTCTCCCTCTCTCTCTCTCTCTCTCTCTCTCTCTGTCTCTCTCAGAGAAAATGGCGGTTGAATGTGATCTTCCCAGGCGTGTGCGGGAGGCCGAAGAGCACCGTCAGGCGCCATGATAAAACAAACAAATAGAAGAGAAAATAAACAAAATGTTGATCTTCCCTTTCTCGTTTCTTGTCTTTTTCTGCACAGTAATCAGCAGCTTCCGCTCACCAGTATGTCAGGCCCTGGTGCTGGAGGTCGGGGAAACCGTGCAGATCCTGGAGAAGTGTGAAGGTAGGGACGCCGCCGTACTGGTTCAGTTTGAGTCGGTGCTGGACAGAATGTACAGCTCCTGAATGTGCTCTCCCACACATGCCCTGGTCGCTTTGACATTCAATGTACATGACCATCAATTGAATGTACGTAGTCATCGGCTCACCTCCATACGATGTACTATCCCTTTGTCTATGGCCACCAGGATACATATGCTTTATTCCCCAATTTGACATTCTCTGGCATGCGGCTAGTGTTTAATTTCTGCTAAGTATATTTTTTGCTAGTCTTGCCATATTTGGGCTATTTTTTACCTTTTTTACCGTATTTCTTGTGCTTACCGTCAGAAGGAATTTCACTGTTCAACATGACCCAGTGTTATACGGTGCCTATGACAAATAAAACACCTTGACTTTGACTTCCGTGGTTGAGGATGTGGAAATATAATCTTCAAGGGCGAGGGGGAGAATATATATTGGCATGGTGCTCTCTTTGGCTCGGCATGAGGTTCCAGCCACTACAGTGGACAACCTCAGCGAAGAGAAAGGAGGCAGAGGGCTTTGAACAAATGGCGATCCCTTAAATGATTTTCTGTTTTTAAAAAGCCGATGTGTGTTTCCTTTAGGTTGGTACCGGGGCTTTTCTACCAGGAAGCCTTCTGTAAAGGTAAATATGTCCATGTGTACAAGTACGTCTCTGTCTGTGCTGTTCAATGCAGCCATGCATGTTTTATTGATATGACTGGAGACAAATTATTCAAAGCATATAAACCACGGGGCTTAAGAACCATTTTAAGAGTGTAAACCTGCGTTTTTGCTCCTCCCACGTTTTTTTCCTCCTAACATTTCTCACCATATTTTCACATTACCTTTCTGTGTGCACCAATTCAAAGCCAAGTGCCTAGTGGCCACTGAGTCCATTACTCTTGCATTGTGTCACAGTCACACTCCGCCTCTGGCTAAGATTTGATAGCAATGTGTCACTCACTCGCACCACACATAGACACACACACACACACACACACACACACACAAACCGACACACCTACACACACAAACGTGCAATCTCTGTGGCTGAGCTGGAGCACGGCCAGTAAACAGTAGCACAAGGGAGAGGAGCTCCCTGTAAATACAGTACACGCTAACAACACGCCGTCTGAGCTGCATGGTTTATCATATGATTGGGGTTATTGTACGTTATTATATAAAGGGTTATAATATATACTAAAGTTATGTGATTTTTGTCTCACTGTTATTGGCCAGGTTGTGATTCATGACAGGTGTTTTTCAAGTTGTGAATTTGTTTAGTGAATAATTATTTTATAATAGTTATTGGTAAGCAAGTCTCAGAAATCCGGCTTTATATTAAGATCTAAAGTGTTTGCAAACAAGCTGAAGACTGGGTGAACCAGGTGTTTTATTTTATTTAGCTTTGAATGTATTTCGACCAATCATGTTGCCGGGGGCGGGTACCGGTGGGGATCTGTAGACGCGTGTTACATGGAATGGGTCTCTACTGGAAACCACCTGACCGGCGGAACCACAACAAACGTGATATGGATGACCATTCATCTTGGATCCAGAAGAGTACTATACTTAAACGATAGCATCGTCTTCCAATTGTCAGTGACCCTCCTCCATAAACTCTGCCAGCACTGGTAAACTAAATCTTTCCCATAGAAGGTGGGAAGACAAGCTAAACATCCTGTCCAGAGACCAAGGTCCTTAGACAAAGTGTCTGTAAAGGTTTAAAATCAAACCTGTGTAGTAGACTGGCCTCTGTAAAAATACATTGGTAAAATCTTCTGAAACCTCCGTCTTGCACTCGCTAATTAATTTATCTTTGGAAAAATACATCCGTAACAAAACAGGAAACCCTGCGTAACTCTGCCCCTCGCACTTTCAGCTTTCCAGCCAAGACGCTGTAGAGTCTCCCGCCAGAAGTTAGGCTATAGCGTTGTTGAACTTCGGGATCCAAGATTATTAGAAAGTTAGATAGGCTCAATGGGCAGGGTTGTGTACATTGGCTGTTAGCTGTTATGTTGTCTTAATGATGCTATTGTTACTATTGGTCTTTTAAGATATTTAGACCTGTGTTCTGTATCACTTATTTGATTGTAAAGGAAGAAAAATCATTAAATAATTATAGTTTTTATGCTACTAAAATGACCGGATAGTCACCAAACGACATGGACATCCGTGTGTTGTCCTGTGTATTGTATGGAATGCATTTAAACACATTTAATACATTTAGCATTAGCTATTATGTCTCAACCTCACCCACCCACAGCCATAAACAGTGATCTTACTCCAGCCAGCAGATGGTGCAAACCCTAGTGACTAGTTGTTCACAATGTTGACAAGCTTGCTAGCCGCAATAGAGTTGCTAATACAATTACTGGTAGAGTCCACACTATATATTATCACACACTCACAACCAGGGTGGTTCCTGTTTCACAGCAGGCAGTATTTGCTCTGCAGTGGGTGGAAAGGGAATAGAGTGATAGTTTCAAGTCTAAGCCCTTGAGCCCAAAGTATCTCATTCCCTTTAGAAAGCCTGTTTGAGCCTCTTCTCCCATGCTGGTTCATTTTGATTAGATTAGATTAGATACGATTACTTCACTGCCATTGGTCTTGCTTGGCAGGAAGTGCTGTTGTGCATTAAAGTACATTACGTCCCATATGATGTTGCCATACATGCTATTTGGAACATACCAATGACAGACACAAAAACATAGCAGAAGTTCTGCCCATGACATAGGTTTTGAGAACGTACTGTACCAGATCAGAGAACACCATAAAGATTGAGTTTTTCAAACCCCACACATTGCGTGGTGCCCTTTAAGACCACAGGAACATGATCACATCCGACTGAAAATACCCAACACTAGCCACACACAATATGTTATATCCAACTCTGGAATAGAAAGATTGTGGAATGAAATAATGAAGGTAACAATTATCTCCCGCTTTGAGAAATTTCAAATGAAAAGCTGCGATTACACAGTGCAGTAAAATTATATTTTTGGCCTATAATATGGCAACAGATATATGATTTACTATGTGCTAGTGCATTTGACCTGAATAACGTATGGTAGATATATAATAAAAATCACTTTTTCAACTATTTTAACTATTACTGCATATTACCTAGTACCTGGTGGATACTTAAACGATGAGGTTTTAATTGTGTTTGTTTTTCTTATTGCCCAAATCCCCAATGAAGCAGGAAATAGACACTAACCTCTGGTGCCTACATTTGATACACTTCCATCCACTCTCCATAAGCGGGCGTTTGATTGGCTCCTCTGCTGGAGTTGCTCAACACAGATGTTTTAAGACATGCCCAAAAACCCATCACTGCACCAAAGACAGCCATTTGCAAATTGCCTTATGGATCCTTGTGAGCAGGAGGAACACATAATCATCGTAATAATGCAGTAAATATCAGTCACTTGGTCTTGCAGTATTTCAGTCATTTCTTTTTTGTTTATTTTGTTAAATCGTATAATGTGTATGCATCATTTCGTCTTATTTGGTTGTGCACTACTTGACATAACCGCCCACTTATATGATTGATTGAGAGAGTTATTTCTAGCCCTGCCCCCTGGTTACGAATTGTGTTTCAAGATTGCATATTTAGCCATAGGTCACGCATTACAATTCTGTAAGTCATGGTTCTCATGAATACAGCAGTGCTTCTCCCAGAAACAGCATACGCTACTATGAAAAAGGTTATCACCAGCAGGCAATCTCTATTTTTAACTCCTAGCCTCTTTTGAACTGAAAGGGCAGAAGTGGATGTGTTTGTGTGTGCGGCACATTTAAGGGAATGAGAAGCTAAATCTGTCTGCAAATAGAGAGGTGGGTGTCTCTCCGTGGTTTCGCCTCTTATACAGCTCTCCCCAGCTATTTACAGTAGCAACCAGCAAAATACCTCCATTTTGTTATGTCGTCTCCCACCCTCACACTAACTCACCCACGCACTTAGTGTGTGTGTGTGTGTGTGTGTGTGTGTGTTTATGCATGTGTGTGCGTGTGTGTATATCTCAAGAGAGAAAATCAGCTGTGCATGCTGTGGCCAATTCATCACATCTGCCAGATTAGAATAAAGAAGACAAAATGCACGTCTGGCAGTTGGCACCATTCAGTCTGTAATGTCCTTCCCTACTAAGTCAAGCCACAATTAGGGCCATTAGATGCTGCGTCCTGTATTTCTGTGTTGTGTGCAAGTTGTTGGAGTCTGTAGAAAACACAACAGCCTTCGGCACTTGTTAATTAAACTGAGTCTGAAGGCAGTCGGATCTTTGTGTGAAAATAATACAGAGAAGAGGGAAACATTAAACACAGGATTGAACTCATGGATCAAACTGTAGATAATGCTGGCTTTTTCATAGATACCAATACTCACAGAGAATAATGTGTTTCTCTCTGGTTGGAGTAAAGGGGCCCCTAAATTGTATCTTTAATTGTGACCTCCTTACAGCATTGTTTAACTTAACTTGTAACTTTGTCTTTCCGCAGGGTATTTTCCCAACGGGTTATGTTCACCTAAAGAAATCCACAGTGACCAACAGAGGGTGAGTCTACAAATACACATTTTCCAAGGTTTTTATTAACGCTTCGTTACCCTTGTTGTTAGCAAATTAATTTCAGTAAGTCCCACATTTACAGGGTCGTCGTTTACCTTTTTGTTTTGGTCATTTTTTCATCACCTGTTCATGGCGATGAGAGAGTAAGGATAGCGTAGTTGGTTAGGATGTTCTCAGCTGAAAGGTTGTGAGTTTGAACCCCGACAGGCGACCGCACACAGTCTACCTGTAGGCATCCTTGATCTGAAAATACCTGCTCATTAAATTACATTTTGGATAAAAGTGTCGAATGACTCAGTAGCACTCCAGCACGAGCCGCGTGATCTCGGGTGATCTACATTTGGTTCCCGAATGAAAACGCGGTGGGAGAAAAGGCGATTATCTCACACTCTTCGTCACCACCGTCGTCAGACCTAGTGACGGACGCCAAGGTGTACTCATACGGGGAGCTGATCGGGTGTCACCCCACAGTATGATGAAGAGAAGCTACAGCAAAATATCACCTACTTGATTTTTTTGTATCACTTCATGGCTAATCGAGTGACACTCTTTTGAGTCACGCAACTGACGTCTTTCAGTTGGCCAGCGTCTGAGCGCGTGGAGCATCTATTCTCTTCTTCTATTGTCTTGTATGCTTCTTGATCCTCATGCACATGCAGATGTAGAACCAGTGCCAGTACTAGTTTACACACACACACACACACACACACACACACACACACACACACAAAGACCCTTGTCAAAATTCGTACTGTGCGTGGCAGTTGAAAGACAAAAGGCAAAGACAGCAGAAGGCAGAGCAGATCTTTATCAGCCACTGCTCACTCAGATCTCATCTTGTGGTTGTCGGCCACGGCGCGAACTAGTAGCATACATCACACAGTTAACACTGCCCCGTGGTACAGCCACAGCATAGCAGGGGACTTCCTGTTTGCAATGGAACAATTACAATCGTTCAGATGGGGAGGGAAATTGACGTTATTATGCTTTGAATTTTTACTTTGGGGATTGTGCTTTGCTGTCTGGTGGAGTGAGTGAGGTAAAGCTAGTACGTCTTTGTAGTTCCTCTGAAGGGTTTTCCCTCCCGAACATAGAACATCACTTCTTTGGTTCTTCCATATAACGGATTGGGCTGTTGAGTGATTTGATCAAGAGACATCTTTCTTTGTAGCGAAAGCAACAAAACTTTGAAGTATCAAAGTTGGGTGTGTTGATTGCATGCCATTGCGGAGCCTTTACAAAAGAACAAGTGAGTCATGTATCTGTCTTTCATGTCATCGCTGTTGTTTTATCCAAAGCTCATTTCCTTTCTCCTCTGATGATTCGCCATGAATGTTGGAAAAAAAAGAACAAATAACCACAAAAGGCTATATTATTCTTTATAATAATGATGCATTTATTATTATTATCTATATTGTTATGATTAATGTTGTATGCAGTTTTGCTCTTTACAGCTCACAAAATGTGATCGGTGTGTTTGCGTTTCTGTTTGTCTGTTTGTTTATTTGTTCGCATTTTTGTCCCTATGTGTGCATGTGTGTGTGTTTAAATGCATGGGTCTGGTGTGGGCCCCCAGGCTCTGTGAGACGGTGGTGCCTCTGGAGGACCCTATAATCACAGAGACCACCTCCACGCTGCAGGAATGGGCGGTGTTGTGGAAGCAGCTCTATGTGGTCAGTCACACTTCGCATTATCTTCATTGCATCCCACTGTTGTGAACTATAAATGACATGAACACAAACACAGGACGGGGCTGATAGAGTGTTTGATGTGTTGATTCAAAATGGTCCTAATGTGTTCAACTAATTCACACATCTCTTGGATTCTGGCTGAACCGTTTACGCCAAACAGTCCAGAATGAAAATACACACAGTTGCAAATATTGATCCATTTTTCACACTTAAATTACTTTTTTACAGGCCCTTGGTGTGTCTCTTCAATGTTCTCTTCATTGACATCTTTGTACATCACCAGTAGGATGAGGAACACATGGGAATGCAGTCTTTCAGAAAATTCCTTAAATTTCCATATAAAGCCTAAGGCATATATCCTAAGGAGTTTGAGTGGACTTGGGAAAGCATACATTGTATTACTGTTAAAGAATGATGCTTGTTAAGGAACGGGATTTTAATTCAATAATGCCTTGCAGGGGTTATGTCATTATCCTCTACAGGTTATTCTATATTCTATACGTTCACTCCCTCCAGTCAGCTCTTGATGGTACAGAAACAGTTACAGGTGAATTCAAACAAAAAGGGACACACACACACACACACACACACACACACACACTCACACCGGTAGCTCCTTTTCAGAAACATCTTTCTGAAGCCAGTCCGTCTTACTGTCAAACCCAGCCATGTTCACAAATACTATCTATGAGGCACAAGGAAGGCTAGTTGGCCACAGATACCGGCGCTCAAAGCTGTCCTATCCAATTACATGCGGTGTCCTTCAGACGTTGCTCTCCATCTTGCCCCCCTCCACCTCCTCCATGGAGACCTCCTCACTCTGCGTTCGGCCGGCCCTGGGAGGAACAAAATATATGAAATAATGAAATATAGAAATAAATGTTACCGGGGGAAACCCGAGGCCCTCTCACACAAGCTTACTCCTCCCGAGCATCCCGATGCGGCCAGGCAGACGCGGTGGGCTGGGGGGGAGGGGGGCACGGAGCGGGGTATAGTGGATACGTTGGCCGAGCTGGCAGTGTCTTCTTACATAACCGCCTCGGTGAAGACTGCTCATGCTCCCAGCCAAACCAAGGGGCCTGAGGCGTGACCGCTGTGATGTAACTTCCTCTGAAGCTCGACTAATGTGTGCACCACTGATTTAACACTAACACTCGTTTTGGTTGCTCACCACACACACACACACACACATACACACACACACTTCCCCCCCTGTGCGGTAAAAGCTATAGTTGGGGTCGCGATAGTCCAAAGAATAAAATGGCATGTATTATTGGCTACATGGTAATGTTGCTACCTTTTTGCTGTTCTTATAGCAGCCAATTACAGTTTATAGCAGTACTTGAAGAAGCAATGGTCTAAGCATAAATGTGCATTAGTTGTAATGTACATAATGAGCCCCACGGAATAATCCGAGAGGGATAATCAAGAGATGTGCTTTCCAGCATCTCCCAGCCGTTCAGAACATACTCTCTTATCCTCATTAAATTTACATGCCGAGCGGTAGGAAATGACTTCATCTTGTGCCGTTATGTAAACAAACCTGGGTGGTAATGTGTGCTTGTCTCACTACTCGGGGAGCAAAACGACCAAAATAACTTATAACTTACTTGCTTATTTTATGAAAGGACGATCATGGAAATGAACTCACATAAAATGAGGTGAAAAATGTGACATGGGGACTGTATCTTTTAATATTACTTTATGTGTTTTTTTTTATTTAGGAGGGATGTTTTATTGGCACAATGAAACATAGTGGGATGAATAGTAGAATAGAAAATTCTGATTCAGTGAAAAACAAGCATGGTTATCCTACGACTGGAATTACAGACGTAGGTTATTTTTGCTTCTCTCTGCCAGACTTCATTAATAATATGCATCACTTGTCATTACCGTTCAAGAGGTCAGCATTTGTGATCGATACAAACATAAATAAAGGTAATACAATGAAGACCCTGGGATAGAGACGTGTGATCGTGATTGACATGATGCGAGGCGCCTGCTCCAGAACCCGTCTTCCTAACCACCGTATCTGCCCACTCTGGCATCAGAAACACAAGGTGGATCTGTTCCATAAGCTGCGTCACGTGATGAACGAGCTGATGGACCTCCGCCGGCAGCTGATACAGGGTCACCTGGCCCAGGACCAGACCCGCGAGATCAAACGACACATCACTGTGCGACTCGACTGGGGCAACGAGTGAGTGGCTGAAAAACACAAACATCTACAACATACACCTCACATCTGAAGCTGACAAATTAATTGGGCCGTAGGATGCCTGATGATAACTTTCACTTTCACTTTTCCTTTCTCTCCTCTAAAAAATACGCCTTTGCTTTGTTTTTCTGGCACTAGATAGTCCTCCCTGCCCTCTGCGATATAATGTGTGTATTATGTGTATAATGTGTGATGTCATTTTATGGGGAGAGGGGGTTGCGTTATGCTTAGAAAATGCATTAGGTCAATGGGCCATCTGTTGGTTAATGTAGGGTTTGTCGGGCTTCAAAGTGTTCCTTCATTGCCTTGGTCAACATCAGCATGCATCGCTGGCGAAACCGGATGTATGTTTATATATGTGAGTGCTCTGCTTATCGGCGCTTCATTGGCTAGGGGCCCAGTAATAAGCCCTGACTAATTAGCTGTGCATTTTTAGCTCAGTGCTACCCACTTAATTACCTATGATATCATGGTATAAACCATCTACACCATGCTTTGCATTTACCTTACATTTGAGAAGATTTCCATCTTGTGAACTGATGTTTGCAAGATTGGACGAATAACAATTATTTGTTTTCTTGACCTGTGCTATTACTCTACTGTTTTGTTGTTCTTCCCCTGGACAGATGTCCCTTCAAAGGCTCCAATTTCTCTTTCTACTTTTATCTCCACCCACTCACCCCCACCCTGTACCCCTCTGTCCTCCTCCATCAGGCACCTGGGGTTAGACCTTGTTCCCAGGAAGGAGTTTGAGATGGTGGATCCGGATCAGATCAGCATTTCGGAACTCTATAAAATGGTACCATCACAATTTATTTTTAAACACACTTAAGTAACATTATGTGATTGTGTTCACATTCACCTTTTCATATTTTCTCAGAGAAGCATTGGGCACTCGATAAGTTGAAGATCATTTCAATTGATTTAGGATTGAGTTGATCTTCAACATATTAAAATATTCACCCGGGCACCATGGGTGTTCCTTATTGATTTGGTAATTAATTGAACGTAATAATTACAAAAAAATTTCCATGCTTTCCTTGCAATTTGCTCCTTTTCCCCCCTCTGCTTGGGTGTGGTTTGGCTGATTAGAACATGTTGTGTAGCGTTGTGTGGCGATGTGTGCAGAATGTGGCGATGATCAAATCATCCATAAGAAGGTGACTCACAGACGGCAGCGCAACCCAGCTGCTGCTGCGTGACGCTCGCGTGCGCGATCGCAAGCTAGACGCGCAGCACGTAACGCCACGTGACAAGCTAGACGCGCAGCACGTAACGCCGTGTGACAAGCTAGACGCGCAGCACGTAACGCCGTGTGACAAGCTAGACGCGCAGCACGTAACGCCACGTGACAAGCTAGACGCGCAGCACGTAACGCCACGTGACAAGCTAGACGCGCAGCACGTAACGCCACGTGACAAGCTAGACGCGCAGCACGTAACGCCACGTGACAAGCTAGACGCGCAGCACGTAACGCCACGTGACAAGCTAGACGCGCAGCACGTAACGCCACGTGACACGCTGCGGGAGAAAGCTTGGAGAACGGTTCATTGGGTGAAATGTGACGATGGGAGTGTAGATAAAAAAATTTTGTTGTATAAGTGTAACGTGTTGTTTTGCAATGTGATTTTGAATTGGGCTGAGTGAGGTGGGTGTTGCCGTACTATTAGGTGTGGGAGATGAGAATCACTCAAGCAGATCCAAATTAGGAGCATGTGGTTACGGCACAGTGGTAATCAAATGCAGGTCATGTGATGTGGCAGCTCTACCGTTAAGTAAATGAGGAGGCTCCCATCTGGCCATCGGCCAAATGTCTGCACGCAACACACTCCACAACCACCCAGGAGATATCCGCCATTCTCCTTACATTTACATTTTCTATGCATTTAGTGGCGTGCGTCTAAAAACCAAAGTAAAGCGTTGACCCGTGCCAAAGAAAAATGACTCCTGAATGTCGATGAAAGTGAGTTTGTTTTTTTGGCAGGACACAAGCCCTTGGCACCGTTTCAGGTCGGTGTAGTGGGGGCTCTGTTAGACCGCTGGGCAGTGTGCGTGTTTGTGTTTGTGTGTGGTGTGTGTGTGTGGGATTAGCCGACTTTGTCCTCTCCTCTCCCACATGCGCACGTTTTCTACATGATGTGGGCTTCTTTTAACATTGAAATACAGCCTTTTGGCAATATAAGTGGGTGAGTTATTTTGTCCGATTCTGAACCATGTGATGGAAGCAGACCTCGGGGGCAGCGTGTGTAGAAAGTTGTTGGGAGGTAAATGTGTCCTGTGTTGAGTACAGCAACTGAACTGAAATCTTCCTCTCTGTTTTTGTGTTTCTGTGTGTGTGTGTGTGTGTGTGTGTGTGTGTGTGTGTGTGTGTGTGTGTGTGTGTGTTTGTTTGTTTATAGCATGTATCCAGCAGACACTGTGGCCAGCAAAGCACAACCCAGGTATGGCTGTGCATCCGCTATTAAAAATAGATGACCACACTTCCTTGTACTGCATTCGTTTGCCATTTGTTCTTCCTAAAACGCCTTCCCCTGGCAGAGATGTTTCAAGGCACCGGTTTTTATAGTGAAATCTTGTTTTTCCGTATTGTGAGTGTTAGCATCAGTGTTAGCGTTCGTGTTCCACGTAACACTGTACATGCGGAGGCTTTTAGAAAGCGCTAAGTCGGTGCTAAGTTGTGTTTGGCTGGGCTGGCCGTGCTGCCGGACGGCTGAGATCAACCATATTTAAACAACCGATCCATTATGTCTACACAGTAATGCATCGTTTTGAAGACACAGGGGGCACTCTGACTACAACTCAACTGACTACAGGCTACCT
>OOFG01070092.1:5322-15866 GCA_900323295.1 Molva molva | reverse complement strand
GGGGGGGGGGGGGGGGGGTTTGATGGGATGTGAGAGTGGGCGGTGTCCATGTGTGCTGCCAACATGGTCGCCCGCTCCCCCTCTGATGGCTGGAGCCAAATGGCAGAAGGAAAAGAACTGGAATGACGATGGGGAATAGGTGATGTCATTGTACAGTTTACACTGGTATCCTAGAATGGACACTCGGATTGTTCTATTTTTGGAGACGATTACGTAAGAGTGTCATGGTTGAATATTAAATTAAAGAACCCTTTGAACCCTTTGAATTTCTACACTGCGTACTGAGAATCCTCACCGGAAGCTTTTTGATGGAAACTTAGCATAGCCATCTATTGAATCTGCTGTGTGGTGAGTGATCTTTATCATTTTTTTAAGTTTTTTTTTCTGGAAGTTTGACTTTGAAATTTTGCTTTGCATTTTACCCCAAGTGTAATCTTAGATGAATCTACTGACCACGCTTTGATCTACTGTGGGTGAACAAAACGCTGTCTGTGGAATGTATTCTTCAACCACATAAGCAAAATGTACATTCTGCAACTTTTCTTCTTCTGATGTTTTCTGCGTAATGAAGGTTTCTATTCACCGTTCATCCAGCCTATACAAATCCAGCATATGCCACACCTTGAAGCTAATGTGAAGCTGTTCCAGATGCCACCAAACAAAACACTAAGTAGGAACCTTGTCGCGCAGTGACCACCTTGTAGCATCATATGACACTAATATTGACCAATCAGAAAGCGCAATTGTAACTAAGTCCCCTGAGGTTTTGTATTTAAGGACTCCTTGAGGAAATGCCGTAGTAACTTTAAAGTGCATATCAGATGATCATCAGAGAGTTTTTGTGTAAGATGTGATGATGTATTGAAGGACCGTGGTCAGCCCACATGCCTGTTGAATGCCTGACAGGTTAGAGCTTTATAGAAGAACAAACTAACACAACTTCCACTACTTTGTGTGTGTGTTTGTGTGTGGCAGTGTGTTTGTGTAGCTGCACAATGAATTCATGCCTTAACAGTAGCTACAACAGAAACCTAGAGGAAAACCAATATAGGTTCATCACAATGAAAAGTAGATAACCTTTACTAATCCTTGAACGATTTACCTGTCAAAACGTTTAAGGTAACCTAAACCACTTGGATCTGGGAGCTAGCTTAGCCAGGTGTGTAGCGTCTTCGCTGTGGTCACTGGTTTAGCTTCTAGCAGTTTACTACAAAGTGCTTCTCCTGTTAATAATGATGGTCTGCCTCTTGAGAAACGGAAACAGGAAATGGGGCACTATTGGAGGCGGAGTCTCTTTCGTCACATGACCTATAGAGACCCCTGACCACTGCTGACCAATCGGCCAACTGTACTATGGAAAGTATATTTATGTGGCGGGAAAGAAGAATTCTCCCCACACAGACTGTTATGGGTTTGACTCCCTCACCTCTCTTGTGTAATTGTTTTGTTTGTTTTAATCTGTTGCAGTATTGACATTTTAATCAAAGTTGTTTTCAACCAAACCTGACATTTTCTGTTTCTGTATGTTCTTTCTACTGGCGTGAAAAAAAAACCCTTTGCCGACTTTCATTTTTATTGCAAATACAGTTTTTTGTAAAAGTTGTAAATTGTCTGTGTTTTTTATAGAACATTGTCATTATTAAATGCATTGATCTACAACTAATAAAGAATAAAAAATGCCATGTTTTGATTTAGCTTGGCCCTCTAGCCTAATTCCTCATAAAAAACGTATCTTGTTTTATGTAAAATGTGACCCTGAAAACCGTAGCTGATGTTGAGGTTGACTTAAGGGATGACATCACTCAGTGGCTGCCATTTGGTCTTATATTTTTACACAGGTTCTGTCCATAATACATATTTGATCTTTCTTTGCTTCCCAAAGTAATTATATAGATGACTTGATATTTTTACTTCATGCATCCCAAAGCAAATATTTAGCTTTTAACTTTCTTTTAGTATAAAGCCATTTTTCATATGAATGGGTTTATTTTTCAGTGTAGTTCAACCACAACTGGATCAACATTTTCTGACGGGTTTATCAGATTAAACAATGCTTTTACTTTTCATTCTTAAAGTAACAAACGATCTATTTAAAAGTACTTAAAGTATTAATTTCTCATACTTAACACTTTTAACTTCTTTATAGGCTAATGGAGTAGGCCGTCTTTTTCTTCCAAGTATTCTTCTGTGCGGTTTAACGTGAACAATTCAGAGATTGGTTGCCAATTTACCCTCCCCAGTTAAAACTTGTGTGTGTGTGCGCGCGCGCGTGTGCGTGTGTGTGCGCGCGCGCGTGTTTGCCAGAATTTCCAGAATATGACCAACTGTGTCGAGAACAGAAGAGCACTACGCTGCACCGGGGGGCGGGGTTATAAACGAAAGGAGAAGTGGAGCCGGTCCTGGCAAAGCCAGCCAGCTGATCGCTGAGGCAAGCGAAGCTGTGAAGTCACTTGTTGCTGAGAAAACCAATTCATTCAGACTTCGGTAGTCTATATGCTGGAGCGCACATATAGCCTCAATACTCAATAAGGATTTCCCAAGACGCGCAGTTAAAGGAGCCTAACCTAGCCGTTCATCCGCCTACTTGGTTTCTGGTAAGCGAATTATTATAAAAGGGACATTTCTATGAATACTGTGAAATCCCCGCGCTTTTCCTATGGGAATTTGCAGGGGTGTTGGGGAGGGAGCGGACGGAAAACGCGTTGACTGCCCTCAGCCGAAAATGAGAATTAATTGTATCCACTGTAATATATATTTATATGAATAGATTAATGGCGTGTTTACATTGTTGCTGATGTTCGTGTCCCATCTCATTGAGCGCTCTTTTATATAGCCCCATACATTGAATGTAGCTCTATTTAGTGTCCATGTATGGCCCTCATTATATGTTTGCTGTATTCTGGTCTCTGGTCGCTTTTCGTGAACCTTCCGTGCTTTTCTCAGCTATAGATGTTAAACAATGCGGGATTTCAGCAGCTCTCTTTTTTTCTCCGCTGGTTTTACTCTTAGGCGCCACCGAAGAAACCTACTGATCGCTATCAGTCGGTTTCGTTTAGTGTGTGAGTGACCAATGGGCCTCCCGGGGAGCCCCACGGGGAGCCCTACGCTCCCTTTTACTGTAAAACAGGGTCCCCTCTGTTTAGTCGCTATAAATCATCTGTAGACTAACGTTCACCCATAGGTGTGTACTTGGTTATTATAAAGAAGTAGAACTAGGCCTACACGAAACGCTAAATAAAAACATGTTTGTTGGTATCTGTTGTTATTTGACTCTTAATATAGAAGTCCAAACCGGGGCGCGCGTCAAACAGTCTGACCAACAGACGCTCGATGCGGTCGCTCGAGTGGAGGAGAATGTATTTCTTTTCACGGTTGAGCGTTGGGTGTATAGCCGAAAGTACGGTTCGGTGGCGTCTTAGAGTCCAGTCAGTGGGCGTCTTTCTACAACGGTGTCTCATTGATTTCTGCCCACGACATCTACAGAAGGCTCCACTATGTTGCCTTCATGTTGCCTTTCAGATGAAATGATAGCCTACCGGGGAGTTTAGAGAGGCAGAAAATATGGGCTGAATTAAAGACGTTGCTAAATAAAAGCTGTCCAGACCTTTATAGCTACATGCTAAAAATAATACGAATACACGAAAAATCATTAAACAGCATTTAAAGCATAAAATGACATCTATTGGTCACACGTGTGTGTGTGTGTGTGTGTGTGTGTGTGTGTGTGTGTGTGTGTGTGTGTGTGTGTGTGTGTGTGTCTATGCATATACTTGTCAAACTCCTGCTGCTATGTGCGTGTGTATGTGTCTGCGTGCATGTGTTTCTGTGAGTGCATGCAAACATGTGTGTAAGCGTAACGTTCTGGTGCATTTGTGTGTTCGCCTGAGTGTGTGCATGCTTGCCTTTTAAACCAAAGCTGAATTAAAACCACAGAAACACATTCACACGCAGCCAGGCCGACGTGATGTCTGCAGCACCCTAGTTTGTCTCGTCTGCGGCACCCTTCATCTGGAGTAGGGGCAGCACCCGGGCTTGGAGTTGTGTGTGGTAGACTTGAGGGTGCTCGGAGCCTGAATGCCCTGGTAAACTTAGAACGAAATGTCATTTGTTCTCATGCCACAGATTTCTTTTTCTCCTCCAAATTGAAAGCACCACACTATGCTTCGATCGCCCTGGTGCGCACAGGGTACTCTGCCGAAACGAATTGAATTTTGGCCACACGCCACAAATAAACCGCTGCCCTCAATTGGTCAACAATACAAAGTGAAAGATTGCATCTGTTCAGTAGGTGAACGGCTAAAGCTGAGTTCATACTTCTCGGGAGATTCCCGTCCGGTACCACGACGCGGATCTTTGCCCAGCCGCCTGCATTTATACTTCCGCGTCACATTGACGAGTACACAACCAGGCAGTGCAGCCTTTCAAACCACAAATGTACACAAACCGACAAGCAACGCAGGAACTTGAGACCGAGACTTCTCCATTGAATGCTCCGCGTTGAAAAGAGCATTCAATTCATGCGACTCACCCTGTAAGTCTGTCACCCGTGTAGGCGAAAAAACACAGGGTAGCGACCCTGTTTCGGTTCCTGCGGTGATTTGCTATACTTCATTCCCTCTCCCTCTACCCACTTCCCTGTCCCCCCTCGCTCTCATGTCTATAAAGGCAGTAGGCCTGTTCTATTGGGGCCTTCAGATATCCATGGCAGGGTGGAGGTTGTTAACGAGACCAGGTGGGTGTTTTGTCTGCCGGCTGGCATTCAGATGAGACCTGATGAGACGATGATGCATGAGTTTGGCATTTAGTCCGAGAGGTCAGATAGAGGTCAGAGCTAGGCCATGTTTACATGCTCCACATAACTGGAAATTTAAATGATGGTCATGCCACCAACTCTCAAACTAACCAATCGCGTGAGCTGTGATGATCTATAAAAATGTTCTCGTTGGCAGAACTTGGCTTCACACACTAAACATTGTGGGTGTGTGTGTCTCTCTCTCTCTGTCTCTCTCTCTCTCCAGGGGACAGGTGAGGGTCTCTCTGACTGTTGTGTCATCAGAAAGCGTGTTTTGATGTCCACGCCGGTCCATCATCCGTGGCTGTGTGCGCACGTCACGCTTGGCTACCGGCTACTCCTCCTGGCCTCCTTGCTACACTCCTCCGCAGGTACGACCTCCGCCCCTAACCTTTGGGTGGTTTTGACTCTTTTTAGTTTATTTCATGACTTTTATGAAACACTCTTCAACCCAATACATTATATAGAGACACATTTCTATATACACACTAGAGTATACACAAACATAACGGGATGAAAACAATACAAATATAAAGGGGCAGAATATGTCTGTTATAGTCTTTTTTTCACCTTTTGAAAGTCCAACGCTCTTCAAGTCTTGTGGCACATTCATGTAGGGGTAATCTGACCTTTAACCTTGCCCTCTGACCCTAGGTCTTTGTTACCACTAATCCAGGGTCCCCAACGCCTGAATGTTTTGAACATTGTAAAACATATTTGGCAACGTTTTTCTTTCATTGTCATTCGTTTGTTTATGCGTTGCTTCTTCTCGGTGGAAGAGGAGAGCCAGAAATCAGGAAAAACCAGCCAGCTTGTCAAAGTAATTTTACCCTAGAACACATAATAAGACTTATTTCTCAAAGTCCCTGTCACCATGACAATACACATGTAACAGAGAATACTGCGTTGCTAATGTGAAGCCTTCTTTTAAAAGGAAAAGAAAAGGTCTATACAGATTCCAACAGATTCCAAGAGCTGTTGAACTAACAAAATCGTTTCACAGTCTCTGATCTGATGAACCGTGGATGACACGATTAACCATTATGAGGTAGTGAAACACAAATTTACGCATTTATATCTATGTTTAGAGATATGAGGGGTAATTCTTCACCACAGCATTACTGGTAAATTCCCTAATGTCTAATTTCAGCGACGCACAAATCCCCCAACAATGTACTTTAAGCTTAAAAAACCTTTCCTGGCGTAACACACCATTTACATGGTATGGAAATACACAAACAAATAAACAAACCTATGCAAACACTAAGATTTAAGATGGAGGGTTTTGGGTTTCCGATGATAATGACCTTTTTCTAATGGAGCAGTTGCTAAGGACAACAGCACAGATATGACATCATGCTGACCTGTTGGCAGAAAGAAAACCAGAAAGCCCCCTGTACCATCGCACTTATACTGTCCAAACAGCTCATTGGAATACAATGGAATGGAATGGATTTAAATCAAATGGAATGGTATGGAATAGAGAATGGGATGTTTCAAAATGCTGTGGAATAGAATAGACTGGATTGGAATGGAATAGAATAGAATATAATTGAATTGGGATATGGCTGTTGAGAGGGACGTAATCGAAAGGTTGTGCAGTATTTGGGAAGTATGATTCTAACCGAACCATAATCCTCAGTCTGCTCCTCCAGTCTGTATAGGAGTTAGGCTAGTAGGCCTGCTTTGGTTATTTCAAACTCACAACCCTCAGGTCATCTCCCCTTTGAGCATTATCTCCTCTGGTTTGTGTCCTGTGGTCCAGCTGGTCCAAACTAGTATTTCAGTCTAGCTGGTCCAAACATAATATTTCAGTCACACTTTTTAACTGAAATGTTTGGCTGGACCTCGACGTGTTTCTTTGAAGACGTGTGAAGTGACATTCTTGCTTCCAGGATGTGACACATCCCCAAGTCAATCCGGATCATCAGGGGGCTCAGTGGACCATTTTATCGTTAATATTCAGAATGTTTGAATGTTATGCTCACCCACTCAGACTGGTGGCAATCACACACACCAAAAACATTTCACAGAAGAGGAGCTGTCAAGGATTAGTGTTTCGCGTTTTAAAGATTGACGCTGTACATTTTAAATGTATTTTTACGACTTAACTACCTTTGCTACTTTTGGGTTTTTAATTCTTATTGGTAATATGTGTTTTATTTTTAATAAGTAGATCACCTTTGACTCGCACATTTCTTAATGAAACACTTTCACTATGACTTGTATTAATTTTTATTTCTTTATTCTTGTACCTGCTACTCTACTTTCTTATTTATTTCGTATTTTTCTCTTTTTTATGTCTACTACTCTCCTGCACCTTCTACTGCGACGCCCTGAATATTCCATCTGGGACATGAGTCTGGTATTAACACCAAGCACCATTTACAATAGAGCTCATCTTGCCTTCTGCCCCTACAGGCCGGCTGGGTAACTGCAGCCACCCGGTGGTCGCGGAGCACGGGGGCTTCCGCTGCGAGTCGTCGCCGTGCCGAGGCTTCCCCCAGAAGACCACCATCCACTTCTTCTGTGAGCCGGGCTTCCACATCCCCGGCAAGGTCCGCAGCGCCCGGTGCCGCCACGATCGATGGGTGCCGTCCATACCCGCCTGTGTGCCTTTGAAAGGTGAGGCAGGAAGGGAGGGGCGTGGCCTAATGCTGCATGCATGACATTACAGGTCTGATGCCATCATGGTTGGACTTTCCAACGACGGGAAGAGCTAACCTAGAACCTACATCCGTTGTAGCAAGACGAGGAATTTATTTTTGGTTGTGGTTTTGATATAAAGGGTAGTTATGACTAAAAGACATTTCGAAATATCAATCGTGTCAGCATAATGGTGAATAGAGCCTTCATTCACATATTATACCATACATTATACCAATGTACTTGAACATTTAAACCTTCTTGAAAAAGGAATATTTATATTTAAAATCAAATAACAACCCTTGAACTCACTAATGACTAATAGGGTGTAACTGCCAAACCATCTTTTCCTGTTTACAATGTCATAAAATCATGGAAGTCAGAGGAAGTGAACGCCAATCAGATGGAATGTGTTCAGGGATGGTTTCTTCCTCTGTGGTTCCAGGGAAATTGTAGTTCTGTATGTGGTTACCTGGGAACAAAGGTCTTATCTTCCCACTAAGAACAGCTGTGCTGACTCATGTTGGTATCATCAGGGTACTGTATGGGTAAGCATAGCAGGCCTTGTCCAGTGATTCACCCAAGCAGAAGTGAAGAGATGTGTGGCTGAATCCCCCATCCTCTGTTAGGTCTGTTTCCTCTCCAACTTCAGGCTGTTCCCGGCTTCGATGTGTAGATAAACGTAGATTAGATCACCGTGTTGAAAGTGATGAAAACAGTTGACTCTGATGTCATTGTTTATAAGTAGGCCCGGACAGAAAGACACACACACACACACACATAAGGATTCACAAAACACACAAACATACAAAGGGATTCACAAAACACACACACACACACACACACACACACACTGATTTACTGGTTGTTATTGTAAAACAAAGTTTAATGCCTCAAAGTGTGTCCTTGTTTGGTACTTACTTGTTTGGTTACTTAGTTTATTGCTGTATGCGCTGGCATCCATCATGTACCCACAGAACAATAAAACACTTGCAAGTCAGTTACTGACGATAATAAATCGTTCAATTAAATAATTAAATTCAGACTAAAGTGTAGAAAATCTTTACATCAGTTGAGCTCAACTGGAATGACTTATTTTAAGCTATTGTCATGGTTTAAGGTTGTAAGTTGTAGGGTTAACACACACACACACACACACACACCTGCTTAACACAAAGAGACACTGGCTGCAACTAAACAGACAGGAAGTTACAACACAGTAAAGAGGATATGGGCCAAACCAAAGAAACCAACGCCACTCTTGCGCCATCACAGCTGCAGTGATAGACGCGACACTTCCCTTTAATAGGTCTATCATGACACTTTCAAACAGGCCTACAGGAAGGGCCTGCACTATCAATTACACCAACATCCTGCAATACCAAGCAAACATACACATGCAAATTGTGTGCATGTGTGCATGCGTGCATGCGTGCATGGGTGTGTGGAAGACCTTTCATTTGTGATTGTGTTGTTTATGGGGCTTACTTTAATTTGTTATTTGCTTACATATTTTTGTAGTCAATTAGTAGTAATCAATTGTTAACTATTTTGCTCTCAATAATCTTTACTTTTATTGTTTTCTTTATATAAAGAAAACAAACAAAGTTTACAAAAAAACGTTGTGAATGTGTTAATGTGTATGTTCTAACAACCCTGTCTCTACAGAACGCTACAACATGAAGCATGAGGACAAGAGCAGCCACACCATGCCCAGCATCGCCACCACCGCCGTGGGTGTGTCCATCTTCCTGCTCACCACCACTGCCTGCATGGTCATCAAGTCGCGCCTCTTCCCCTGTCACTCACACGGGTAAGGACTTCCACATTTAGATACATTACTTTGAAGTATATTTGACGTTGCTCTTCAGCACAATATGAACCAAAAGACATGATGCAATTTGTCGCTAATGGCGTGTCTGTTAATGGTTGCATTTTTATATAATTTATGTTCAGGAAAAAGCTTCCTAAATAGTTCATATGTATTAGAGTGCTTAGAGGAGCAACAGACTGCTTACAGAGATAATAAATGCTTTTTTGAATATAAAAACACTATCAGGGTGTATGCTGGATTTTTGTCATTGGCAGAGGAGACACAGGGTCAGTCCGTATGGAGCGCTCGTATAGTTGTATTATATCATGTCAACTACAGATTGGGAAAATTCGGTCCCATAATATGAGTAGGCAGTAGGGACATCGCCCCACCATCTGTACCGAACATTACTCCCCTGTTCCCGAACGACGGGCCACCACCAAACCAGTTGAACCAGATCCAGTTCCTGTGAAAACGCAAACAAAGTGAAACCAGAATCAGCGCCGAATCTACCAGCGCTTCCCTGTTGTAACATAACCTTTGAGATCGCCCAGGTTCATTCTGGGTAAGCCTGGTTACTCATCCGGTAATCGAGGTCAGGGAGCAGAGAGAATCGAGAGCAGAGTAGTTTATCCTCTGTGTGTGTGTGTGTGTGTGTGGGGGGGTGTTGTTTTGCGCTGACTTATGTATTTTCTCTTGACCTTCTCTGCAAACACTCCACAATCACTTTGGAACAGTTTCCTGTTCTCTCGTGTGTGTGGCCATAGTGGGACTGTGTGAGAGGGAGCGACTGTGTTTGTCACTTGATCCACAAGTGTCTGGTCTGATCTTTGTGTGTGTGTTTAATAGATAATGGTGTGTTTAAGTGCGTGTGTGGGAGTTTGCCGTTTCGCTGCCAGACACTTCATCAGAATAACAAAGAGAAAATAATCTGGCCTGCTTTGATGTGTTCTCTTGAAGACTATGTTTAAAGCTTTGGTTGTAGCAGAGATGCTTTGCATCAAAGGAAAGGTTAAGTGTTCTAAACAAGTACAGTACAGACTGATTACATAAAAGTGGTAGGAATTATGACATATGCAAGGAGAGAGGTATGCAAAAACTGAACAATTATTTAAATCTCTCCCTCCTCTCGCTCCCTCTCTCCCTCTCTCTCCCCCCCCCCCCCCCCCCGCCCCCCCCCCCCCCCCCCCCCCCCCCCCCCCCCTCCCCCTGCCACTCCTCCACCTGTCACTCCTTCCTCACCTGCCTCTTCCCTGTTTGTACCAGCATTCTCCTGATAAGATGATACATGAT
>OOFG01069671.1:1888-14468 GCA_900323295.1 Molva molva | reverse complement strand
ACAGACAGACAGGTAGTCAGACAGACAGACAGACAGACAGACAGGTATGCAGACAGACATGTAGACAGACAGACAGACAGACATGCAGACAGACAGACAGGTAGTCAGACAGACAGACAGACAGACAGACAGACAGACAGACAGACAGACAGACAGACAGACAGACAGACAGACAGACAGACAGACAGACAGATAGACAGACAGACAGACAGACAGACAGACAGACAGACATGCAGACAGACAGACAGGCAGGTAGTCAGACAGACAGACAGACAGACAGACAGGTATGCAGACAGACATGTAGACAGACAGACAGACAGACAGACAGACAGACAGACAGACAGACAGACAGACAGACAGACAGACATGCAGACAGACAGACAGGTAGTCAGACAGACAGACAGACAGACAGACAGACAGACAGACAGGCAGACAGACAGACAGGTAGTCAGACAGACAGACAGACAGACAGACAGACAGACAGACAGACAGACAGACAGGTAGTCAGACAGACAGACAGACAGACAGACAGACAGACAGACAGACAGACAGACAGACAGACAGACAGACCTGTATGAGATGTTGAAGCCGGTCAGGTTGTAGGCGGCGTCGCTGAAGAAGTGCAGCAGGGCGTAGCCAGAGACGGAGGCCACCTCTGGGGTCGTCTCGTTGCCATAGCGCTCAGGAACAATCAGACCACTGGGACCGCAAGAGACACGTATTCCATCGTCACCATCGTGTGCAACACCATCACCATGTATTGGCTTAGTTGGTCCATGATGACTCCCTGTGTTAGTGTGGATGATGAAGGCCTTTATACACTGGAGTGTGGAGCTGCAGTACCTGAAGGCAGCCAGCAGAGGGGCGTAGATGGAGTCTCCATCGTATACGTAGAGGTGGTCCCAGCTGCACTCCGTAGCAAAGTGGTTGAACCTCAGTCGGAGGATGGTGTTGGGCCTGGAACACAAACCCTTTAATATAGAGGTGTTGGGCCTGGAACACAAACCCACTTTAATATAGAGGTGTTGGGCCTGGAACACAAACCCTTTAATATAGAGGTGTTGGGCCTGGAACACAAACCCTTTAATATAGAGGTGTTGGGCCTGGAACACAAACCCTTTAATATAGAGGTGTTGGGCCTGGAACACAAACCCACTTTAATATAGAGGTGTTGGGCCTGGAACACAAACCCACTTTAATATAGAGGTGTTGGGCCTGGAACACAAACTCTTTAATATAGAGGTGTTGGATGAATGAATGAATGAATGAATGGATGGATGGATGTATGGCCTGATGGATGGATGGCATGATGGATGAAGGGATGGATGGAAAGATGGCCGGATGAGCTAGGGAAGCAGGATGGATGGATGATGAAATGGATGAAAGGGTGGATAGATGGATGGAGGGATGAATGTCTAGAACTGCTGGATAGATGGATGAGGTCTAGAATGGCTAGATGGAATGGATCAATGAGTGACAGATACGCATGGCTGAATGTAAGGGCTGAGATGGCCCATACAAATGTAGATGAGAGGATGATGGATGAAAAAGCACGCTGATCTGTATTCAGTTGCATTGGGGAAACTAAAGGAGTTAACAGTTAATGGGTGTCTGTACTGTACCAGAGATAAACTGACTCCCTCTCAAACCACCTTCTACCCTGCACCATTATTGATCACATTACCGCAATGCATTCATCTCCTCCCAACGCCGCTAAACATCCAGAACACTGAGCAATGGTCCAGCTCTGTGTTCCACCATCAGGTACACCACCCACAGTTCTTTCTTTATTCAACCTCGGACCGTCAGAAGGTCAGCATCTGCCATTCTCTGCTCCTTCCCATCCTTCCAGAAGCTCCAGAAGCCCTGCTCCCACTAGGGATCTCCGTGGGTCCGTCTGGGCTCTCCTTGTTCCAGGCCAGCCTCCGTTTGGGCACGCACCTTGGTGGACTCTGACGCTTCAACCGTCTTAAAGGCAAAGCTCTCCCGCTGTGCGTGTGGGATGACTGAGTCATAGATGGCACAAAAAACACAAATAAAACCAAATTCTACAAGCCACAGGTTTAATCTGTCCCACCTGGCCCCGATTCAGGACCTGCTTCATGGGTGTTCTGGGGGAGGTTGTGGTAGAGCAGTGGTAAGGGTGTTCGACTCCCAGCCAAGAGGTACTGGGTTCAATCCCCAATGTACGCAGCCTAACGTAAAGGCATCCTTGAGCAAGATGTCCTAACTCCTACTTGCCCATGGGTTGTGGATTTAACCTTCTGCTAAAAGGACAAAAGATCGTCATGACATCCATGTGGTGTTCCCAGTCCATCACTAGGCCTTCGTATCTGACCTCAAATTAAACCATCACCGTGTTTGAAGAGCTTAAGTTCCCAGACCGAGGGCCAGTAAACCTGCCTTCATCATCATCACCACCATCATCATCACGTGAACATGTTTCAATCTGATGACATTTGTGAAGTTCCCTCCATCTCAGGGCTGCTGTTAACCTTTCATCCAGCCAATCAGGGAGACGCCGGAGCGCAGAAAAGGTCAGAGTGTCATAAAGAACATTCTGTTTTCCCTCCGTGGGAATGGAATGAATGGTTCCAGTCATCGAGTAATAGCCCGCTCTTTTTAAACCACTCAAAATAGCGGTCATTAATGGAGTGGCGATGGCGTGAAGCAGCCTCTGGGGAGGGGCTGCTGAGGGCAGAACCACCGTGTCCAAAACTACAAACACTTCTGTTGGTGGACAAATTATGTTTTATCCAGTCTTTTATCTGGGCCTTTAAGTAAGCTAGCCGTTAGCGGATTAATAATCAGTCATCGTACTGCACGACTTAAAACAACGACGCAGTAGTACACCAAATAATGGCACTGTTGTTCAAAAGCAACTTCAAAAAGCGTTATGTCCTTTGGCTAGGCGTTTTGGAGGATGTTGGGTAATTTAACATCAATAAAAAATTGTTAATCCTTAAAGAATGTTCAAATAATGTACCAACGTTTCTAATTCAGTTTCACCCGAGGCTGAATAAGTCAGGCTTGGGTTTAGCTTGGGTCATACCAACTGAATAATATACCTTTATATTTGGCACAAACCAAAGTAACGCCAAGAATACAACCAAAATCGAAGAGATTATAAATTTGAGTTCTGCCGTATCTGGTTTCCAGTTACGTTAGGTGTAGGAAACAAATAAAAAGGTTTTTCTTTTTGATGGCAAAATGTATCTGCTACTGAAACATGGGCACTATAAACAAAGAAACTGTTTCTGGAGAAAATGATTCGGTGGCGGAACTGATCCGTATCATTAGCCACTGAGCTAACCAGACCCTAACAGCCAGTTCCCCGTGGTCAGCACCCTTTTCTGGGACAGGGTCCAGGTCAAAGGTCAGCCCCGGGTCAGAGCCATACTCACTGTCCCTCGATCAGCCAGGTGCACTTGGTCTTGTATTTGTAGTTCCCCGGTCCGTCCGTAAGGTAACCAGAAGGTCCAGACAACCTGCAGACACACAAATATCACATGACATTTTTATCACTTTCAATCAAAAACCAGATGCTCTCATTCGGTTAGAGACCATGAGATCAAGAATGTTGCCACAAAATTACCACATCATTTTTTTCCTTTTTATGATAAGATATTACTTTATTTATCCCCCGGTAACTTATTGTGCAGAAGTTGCAATATAAAGTTGGAAAGGAGTGCAAATAAACAATAAAAGAGTAAAATAGTAAAAGATTATCAGTAAGGTGCAATAACCAATGTACAGCCAGTAATGTGTCAGGCAAGGATAAAAACGTAAACTAGTTACATTAGAGGTAAATGGTGCAAATCCAAGCGTACAATGTCCAACTGTCCGAGGTTAACGGACCACAGAGATGTATGAGAGCAAAAGCTATGCGTGTACAGAATCAGTCCAAAGTACAGGTAATGTGCTGCTCATGTTGTTTGGAAATGAAATAGTTAAGCATATTATTTATTCTAGACCAATATTATTTAACCATACCCAATATTTAAATAATGAAATTTAGGATGAATTAGACATGAATTAATCAAATTTATCTTTGGATTCTGTCTTCAGATTTAACCGATTTTCTGTCAAGATGGGCAGAAGTCCATCCTCGTCCAGAGTTTCTACAGTTATTCGAAGTTAAACAAGGTGAAAACAAACAGGAGTAGGCACGAGGGAGAACACCACATGCAACACATACGGTCGTCATGGTAACTAGGAGTGTGTGGTAACGGGGTAGTCATAACAGCCTAAATTGTTTTGATTTTGTTTAAATAAATAAATAAAAATAACCTAATAACCAATTTCGTTTGGTATGATCTGAAACGCATGGGAACACATTTCTGTTCAGATTGGGTTTGAATAAAACGTTCACCCTGACGGAGCAGAAGCCCTGACCTGAAGATCTACAGAGGTGGAGGAACGACCGCCCTGACGGAGCAGAAGCCCTGACCTGAAGATCTACAGAGGTGGAGGAACGACCGCCCTGACGGAGCAGAAGCCCTGACCTGAAGATCTACAGAGGTGGAGGAACGACCGCCCTGACGGAGCAGACCTCCTCTGAGGCTACTTTGAGGAGAACTTTATTGAGGTTAGAATGGACTAAGCCAAAGAGAAGCAGGCCTGCCAGTGTGTGTTCCCTAACCCCTACCTCCTTAATGACCTGTCTCTGTACTGTCTAACCCCTACCTCCTTAATGACCTGTCTCTGTACTGTCTAACCCCTACCTCCTTAATGACCTGTCTCTGTACTGTCTAACCCCTACCTCCTTAATGACCTGTCTCTGTACTGTCTAACCCCTACCTCCTTAATGACCTGTCTCTGTACTGTCTAACCCCTACCTGCTTAATGACCGGTCTCTGTACTGTCTAACCCCATTCTGCTTAATGACCTGTCTCTGTACTGTCTAACCCCATTCTGCTCCTCAATGACCTGTCTCTGTACTGTCTAACACCTACCTCCTTAATGACCGGTCTTTGTACTGTCTAACCCCATTCTGCTCCTCAATGACCTGTCTCTGTAGTGTCTAACCCCTACCTGCTCCTTAGTGGCATGTTTCTGAATTCCCTGATGTATGATGTGGTATGATGTGGATGAGAGTGTGTGCTACATTACTAACATAATAATATTTTAGGAGGAAGGAGCATAAAGAGCAGTTTTGTGAGGACTCTACACTGCCAGAACCAATCTGATTCGTCATTCATTTTCACAGCGGGAATGACTGAACAAAACAAGTCCGCTGCCCTATATTGTGTTGGGCAAATAAAACATCTTGAATCTTGAAATGTTTGCTTCCAACTGCCACTCGGGATTAATAAAGTTCACCTCATCGTATTTCATGTCGGCAGCGTGTTAAAGGCTCACTCAGCCCCGCCTCAGTGTGGTGTACACAACACTTCCAGACAGAGGAGCGTGAGGATGCACCGTACACAGAGCCCCCTCCCACCAGCGCTCTCTCTGCCTGCAGGACGCACCGAGGGAAGAAGACTGCATTTACACAGTCCTGGCAGGACGCACGCACGCAACGCTGTAGCGCAAGCCTTGCAGCGCAACATTCCAGTTAACAGTTTGTTGTGCTCAAGGGCACCTCGGCGATGACTGATGATTGAAGCAGCTCATTTTCCACTTGCCAGTCCCAGTTTAAATCTCCATTTGCAGTTTTCTCCCTGACAGCCTACAAGGATGTGTCTTTACTACATCTATCTTTATCTATCCCAGAACAACGATAAGTCGCACCTTTGGATGAAGTGATCCATTGTGCCGTGCTGGATGGAGCTGCGTCTCTCCAAAGCCTTTACCTCACCGTGAGAGCATACAGTTCTGAGCCTTGGTTTGCCCCGTTTGGGAATGGAACAACCCTTAACCCTTAAGTGAGCTTTACGTCTGGGTTGAATCCCCTCCGTAGGGGCCCTGCGTGGCTCTACGCCGTGCCCTCTGCGGTTCTGCGTTGAAGCACCAGTCTGCCAGGAGACAGAAGTCATTCAGTAACATCTGGTGATCTTTGGAGCGTGGCGACAACGTGGCCTCATGGGAACCCATCTGAGAACCTCTTCGACTGGTCCATCGTGAATCAACTGTGAACGATGCGGGCCGTCCACCCCTTTGGAGAGGTGCTGGTAACCTACGGCAACCGCCTCTGTGGGCTACAGAGGGGACGTAGCCCACGGCGTAGCTACGCCCGTGACGTAGCGACCCACGGCGTAGCTACGCCCGTGACGTAGCGACCCACGGCGTAGCTACGCCCGCGACGTAGCGACCCACGGCGTAGCTACGCCCGTGACGTAGCGACCCACGGCGTAGCTACGCCCGTGACGTAGCTACGAGGCCTATCTGACACAGTGGTGTAGTCGGGCCTGAGTGGAGGTGGTTCAACGCTGCCGTTAAGTGAAAGACTTCCTCTCAGGTGATGACATCCTGCCGTGGACCATTACCATGTGTTTCCATCTCTCCAGGGTGCGGAAGGCCGTGAACACGGGCCCTTCACATCTTATCTGCAGAGATCATATCTGCAGATGGCCCCGATAAACACCACCAGCCAACTCTGGAGCGCTGGCCAGCTTTAGGACATGTGGGCCAACAGAGCTTCACCCGACTGGCCTGATGGGGTGTTGGTCGAAGCAGGGCGCAAGCACCACTACGGGCAACACATGCACTCAACTAAACCCTTCAGGATCAAGAACAAGGTTCATCATTTAGGTCAACAGGACACGACTAGCCACCAGCGAACCAACAGAGCAGAACGGCTAGAGCAGTTAAGCTAGCAAACAGGGGCTGGAACAAATACCACGCACACATGCACGCACACATGCACGCACTCTCTCTCTCTCTGAGTCAAGCAGTCTCAGCGGTTAGCTAATGACGCTAGGCTAACGTGCTATTTGCAGAGGGCACAGTGCAGCTAGCGCCGCGGCGCGCCCTCCGGGGCGTTACGCTGCTCTCAGCCAGCAGACAAACAGGCTCCTCTCGTGGGACGGGAGGCCGGGGAGGCGCCCGGGGGCCTCCGGTTATTAGCACACTATGTAGCCGGCTCACCTCTGTTAGCGCCCAGACACACGATGCTGGCAGACATGGTGGGTACGTGTGTTGTATGTAGAGGTCTGTTGTTATCGTGAGGTCAATTAAAACAAAAACATGATATAGGTGTTAGGGTGTTCGACTCCCTGCCGAAAAGTTCTGGGTTCGAACTCCAATGAGCAATCTACCTGTAGGAGGCATCCTTGAGTGAGATACCCCATAACCCCTACCTGCTCCTTAAAGACCCGTCTCTGTACTGTCTAACCCCTACCTGCTCCTTAATGACCCGTCTCTGTACTGTCTAACCCCTACCTGCTCCTTAATGACCTGTCTCTGTACTGTCTAACCCCTACCTGCTCCTTAATGACCTGTCTCTGTACTGTCTAATCCCTACCTGCTCCTTAATGACCTGTCTCTGTACTGTCTAACCCCTACCTGCTCCTTAACAACCTGGATCTGAACTCAGTACACAGTAATGTTGACCTGTGCTGGTTCCTCCAGGTCTCTAAAGGTAAGCCGCTCCGCTTCAAGAGGCTGGAGGACATCCTGAGGGAGGGCCACCGGGCCAGCAGGGATGAGACTCGCATCCGGCGAGCCAAGCTCCGACCGCCGACCGCCCTGCCCCCCAAGAACAAGCTGGCCTTCGCCGTGCGCATTAAAGAGTGAGTAGAGCCACGCGCTTGGTCTACCACAAGGGGCTAGACAAGACCAGTCGAACAGAACCCGCTTAAACTGGGCCATGAAACCATCAACAATGGACTTTTACTCATTCTTAGAACTTATAGGAATGGTGCTGAACACTCTTTCCCGATGGTAAAGCTTATGTGGGAAAAGCAGCTTAACTCTGACTGTGAGCCTTGTTGTTTGGTGACAACGGGCTGAAAATGGCCAGGAGAAAGCTTTCAGCCAAGTGACTGACCGTATGTCCAAACAACAGCAGCCTAAACTAGACATCCTACCAGGGTTTCCACAGCGGTCTCTAGGCGAGGCGTAGCTCCTCCCTAAAGGACTGTGTGCCATCCAAGTTTTAGATATCTCATTAGATTCATATTATATAACAATAGTTATTAATTTCTCCTGTCCATGGTTCATAGCCTTTATAAGCCTAATTGATGTAGGCCTAATGTAAGGGTCTGTAAGCCTGATCTGTAGCCTACCTAAGATACCAGGAGCGACCATTTGAGTGTAATTAGTTGAAAATGGTAACGTCATCCGTCCGGTATTATTGTGTGAAATGTAAGAATCTGTTTCTTGTTGACGGTGCTGTAGGAGACAATTTGACTTTTAGACCGCCTGCCTAATTTTGGACCAATCAGGGCATCTCTTCTCTGATTGGTTCGGGGAATCCATCTTTCCTGTCAATCACATAGAACTAAGCTCCCCCAGAGATGCTTGTATGCAGATGTTCTCAATGTCAGAAACGTAGGACGTTTTTTGGGGGTGTTTATTTACAAAACATTTCTTCCGCTCTCTCACCAGTTCTCAAACCTTGGCTACAGCAGCCCATATAACCAGTTGGATTTTGTACATAATTATAAAATATTTAAGCCCATGATTGTAGGGCACAGCCCTACACTACTGAAGCCTCCTTCTCAGAAGCATTCCCCTCCGCTTAACTTTTGTTTGTAGGAAACCCCGCCTGCCATGGCTATTTTCCAAGGGTGGCTCTGACATATGCAGATGCAGGGCATTTTATAAAAGTTACATACAAACTTAAATTTAACAATGTGTACAAAATATACCTCTTCTAAACTGTATGAAACATTAACATGTTAATAACCATTCCCAAAGCCTCCATTGAAGTTGTTTTGTATGCAGCCAGCCTTCCATCTGAAGCGCCTTCTGTCCTCCTCAGGATCAAAGGCGTCAGTCCTAAAGTCCGGCGGGTCATCCAGATGTTCCGTCTGAGGAAGCTCTTCAGCGGTGTCTTCATCAAAATCAACAAGAGCTCTTTGGCCATGATGAAGGTGGTGGAGCCCTATGTAGCCTGGGGGTGAGTAGTCGGGGTACACATGCTAACATACTGCTAGGGTCAGTAGTAGGTGTATACAGGCTAACATGCTGCTAGCTGTAGCCTGAGGGTTAGTGGTAGGGGTGTACAGACCAACATGCTGCTAGCTGTAGCCTGGGTTCAGTAGTAGGAGTATACAGGCTAGCATGCAGCTAGCTGTAGCCTCGGGTCAGTGGTAGGAGTATACAGGCTAACATGCTGCTAGCTGTAGCCTGAGGGTCAGTAGAAGGGGTAAACAGGCTAACCTGCAGCTAGCTGTAGCCTGGGGTTCAGTAGTAGGCGTATACAGGCTACCATGCTGCTAGCTGTAGCCTGAGGGTCAGTAGAAGGGGTAAACAGGATAACATGCTGCTCGCTGTAGCCTGGGTTCAGTAGTAGGGCTAATCAGGCTAGCATGCGGCTAGCTGTAGCCTGGGGATCAGTAGTAGAGGTATACAGGCTAGCATGTCGCTAGCTGTATCCTGGGTTCACTAGTAGGGGTATACAGGCTAGCATGCAGCTAGCTGTAGCCTCGGGTCAGTGGTAGTGGTATACAGGCTAGCATGTAGCTAGCTGTAGCCTGGGGTTAGTAGAAGGGGTTTGCAGGCTAGCATACAGCTAGCTGTAGCCTCGGGTCAGTGGTAGGGGTAAACAGGCTAACACGATGCTAGCTGTAGCCTGAGGGTCAGTAGAAGGGGTGTACAGGCTAACATGCTGCTAGCTGTAGCCTGGGTTCAGTAGTAGGGGTAATCAGGCTAGCATGCGGCTAGCTGTAGCCTGGGGATCAATAGTAAAGGTATACAGGCTAGCATGTAGCTAGCTGTAGCCTGGGTTCAGTAGTAGGGGTATACAGGCTAGCATGCAGCTAGCTGTAGCCGTTAGCTGTAATCGTTTTAAAACTGCAGGCGCATCCCACGACAGCTTCGACGGCTACAGCGTCTGGTAGCTGCAGTTACACCCAGACCACGCTGGATGTGAAGCCTCCTATCTCATTAAACTATTATCTATCATACAAATTATTTTGTATATTCCTCAACAGTTCTTGTGCTGGGATCACTGATAGTTCTATTTTCGGAAATCATGGGCAGGTGCACGCCATGCTGGGCGGCTCTGAGTCTGTTATCATTTCAGTATAAAATAATTAGGTTAGAAATGATTTAATATGCTGCAAATACAAGCTTTTTATGTTCATTATAATTAATTTAAGCTAATAAGGCTACCAGGTAGAGTGCACTCAGTGCACTGTGGCCGATTTAGTTAATCTAGAGATAATAACGTGCAGATTGTTTTTTGTTTTTTTCCCGCGACCAATCGATTGGTTGAAGAGAAGTTACGATTTCAGTCGACCAAGATTTTCTTTGGTTGACTACAGCCCTAGTATTGTGTGGTCCAATCCGTAGTATACACCCATCTACCCTAAACCAATTCATTAAATGGAATAGACGGAGGTCACATGTATGTGATGTTATGTGGTTGAGGTATCTAGCTAGTCTGCCGTTAGACCAACCACCTGGCTGCTCTGCTCACTGTCCCCCCATTTCCCACAGGTTCCCCAACCTCAAGTCCGTCCGTGAGCTGATCCTGAAGAGAGGACAGACCAAGATCAAGAACCGCAAGGTGGCCCTAACCGACAACAACCTGATCGAACAGCACCTCGGTGGGTCCTCTCTGGGTCTGCTCTTCACCTGGGCAGCACTTTGGGAATGTCCTTCTGTTTACTGGGAATGTGGGATTATATGCATTTTAGTACAAGCACACCAGTATGGGAAGGTGTAGTTATCTGCGTTTACCTCATGTATGGAAAAGTGTATTTATTCATCCATCTGTTTTATTTTAGTAGTATTATTCTGTGTATTATTTTAGTAATATGTATTTGTATTCATCTATGTATTTGTATATATCTGTATTATTTAGAATAATTTTTCTGTGTATTATTTTAGTAGTATGGATCTGTGTTTGTGTTCATCTCAGTATTTGTATCTTATCAAGTGTGTGCTCCTGTGTGCCTCCAGGGGAGCATGGCATCATCTGCCTGGAGGATCTCATCCACGAGGTCTACGCCGTGGGGAAAAACTTCCGCCAGGCCAACGGCTTCCTGCGGCCCTTCAGCCTGTCGGTGGCCCGCCACGCAGCCCGGGACAAGGGCGGGGTCATGAAGGACCTGGGAGCGCCGGGGTTCAGGGGGGCAGAGGTCAACGCCATCGTCCGACAGCTTAACTGAAGGCCCGAGGGCACGTGGGCGCAACCCAAGACTGTGTTTCTGTTCATAATGTGTGTTGCGCTGCTGCGGAGGAGGAGTGACCTCTCGTTCTCCGGCTCAAAGGCACCCGGGCAGCCATGCTACCATAGCGCTGGATGGGTCCTCATTGGGCCGGGCGTAGTGGTGGATTTAAACAGTTTGAGTACGGATCCTCCAGTACATTGAGGACTGAACCGGGAGCCTCTTACCCACAGTACGGTTCACAACACGGGGCCTTACTGTGGGAACCACATGCTAGGTATGGGTCCCAGGTTCATGAGTTTGAATGAAGCTGTGTTCCTTGTGTTCAGTGCTGAGCAAGAGGATATTCCTGCTTATTCTTTAGACATGGATGGAGCCCAAAATGTACAGTTATCTCTTTATATTTCAATAAACATGTTCAGTATATAAAGTGGTGAAATGAAGCCCGAGCTTTTGCATGTAAACACCGGAGAGGTGCAACTTGACCTGAATCACTACGTTTTCCTTCGGCATATAGGCCTGCTTGGAGTCGTCATGTCATTGTGTTGTGAGAGACATCTCTTGGAGATGGATCGAATCTGTTCCATTAGATCTGAGGTGAAAACCTGATCAGATTACAACGGGGCAGCTGGGTGTTTTCGGCTCATGGGTTTCGTGACAGAATATTGCCAGCAGCATCCTGTATATCCATGGCCTCCTCCCCCAGATTTGCGGCTCGTCGCTGCATGTCAGCTCCGTCAGAGGAGTGAGTCACCTTGGGAGGGAGGGGGGCGGAGACCTGCACCGCTGGATGTCTTAAATATACTCAATTGAAAATGTATAATCTTCTCAAGTTAATATATTTGTAATGATATCAAATTGATGCGAAATACAGCAGCTACCGACGTTTCCCCGATAAATGACGTACCAGAATTAGGCAGAGGCGCATTTTCATCTCTAGTCCATGGACCCCATTCTAGAAACATACAGTGACGTCACTATGCGCTCCTAATCATTGCCCATGACATGACATGCGTCTTTAGAATGGTGGCCACGCCATTGTCCCGAAATGTTTTACTTTATTTATTCATATACATGCATGGGTTTGCCATACAACAGTTTTGTGAGCCGTGTCATAGGCCTAGGCCATCTTCGTTGGTTCTAGTCTGGTTCTGCTCATGTGCGGGTTCACGGCGCGGTGCTGTGATTGGTGGAGCCCTGCTCCTCCGCCTGCCACAGCACGTGCTGGTCTGAAGCAGCGAGGGGGCGGTCCGTCGACCCTCGCGCTCCTCCGGTCACACCGCTCCTGTACGAGACACCGGAGATGTTGGATCCACGGAGGATGACAGCGACTTCAACCGGTAATACCCCCCCCCCCC
>OOFG01069613.1:3060-14442 GCA_900323295.1 Molva molva | reverse complement strand
ACACAGTAGAGAGTCTCTTGCACAATCATTACACTCTCAGCCATCCATCCATTATGACCCCATTATTAAGTACTGTGCTCTAATGGCAGACCTGTAGCTACAAACTAGCAGGTTTAAAATGGGTTGTAAAGAGCATCTTTCAATACAAGAAACAAAGGGCCTCACAAATAGAAGCGGGATCAAATTAATCAAGTGTTAAAAGAATACAACTGAAAGATAAACAGAGATGGAGATAAGTGCTTTTATCAACTGAAGGGTAACATAAAGTGTTTAACCACGTGGATTCACAAATGAATCCTTATACAGATGGCTCTCACGTTTTTTTGTCATAAGACATGGAGAGACGGCTGACCCCTTTATTCAAATTGTCTTTCACCACTCCTTTCGTGGCTTAAACCTGCACTTTATGTGTTTTTACAATATCAGCCTCTAGGGGCTTGAGTTGTAGCTACAGTTATAGCTATATCATTTTCAGACGATAGATAATTGTTTGTCTTCGATAAATGTCTTCGATAAATGTTTTTAGAAGCGGGAGAGAGCAAAAGTTAATATATAAAATAAAACAATTTATAGAGAAGAATTCCCGGGATGGATTGACTCCTGCATGGGCACCCTTTATTCTTGAGAAACATTTTAATTCATACATTTTTAAATGGAGTAAAAATCTGCAGTAGAAAAGTCAGGCTACGTAGTGCAGGTTTAAGCATGGCACTTTGACACGGAATGTAGATCTACTTTGGAGTTGAGCTGCAGAGACAAGGGAGGCCCAGGCCAAGGTAATAAAAGGTCCAACTCGTCATGGAGGTGGATTAGAAGAAATGGAGGGAAATGCACCATGGCGATTTACTAGCTGTTGCCGAGTTAATGATTCGAGAGCCAATCAGAGCCAGCATGGATTTATTTTGGGGAAAAGCGATGGGAAGACGTATTAAAAAAACAGTACAGTCAATAATAATGCCATTGCCATGTGTTCACGTTCAGGCTGTAGCTAGGAAAGCAAACAATAACATATAGCTAACAGTATGTTCGCAATTTTATATTGTAAAAATGGGTCGTGTTTGGTTACAGCAAAGCGTACATAAATAAGAATACAACACTGCATCTGAAGATATGAGTTTCAATATTAATAACCCCTTGCATGGTTTTGATTTACAGCAAGGCATGCATCAGTGATGTTACATAAACCCTGGCCATGACTGTGTGTTTAATGAAGCCGGGTTAATTCCTTATGCATAATACATAATACTTTGCATACTAATGACACTTTGATACACCAGCAGAATTACAGTTACTAAGTGATTTCAATATAGATACATGAAATGGTAGCACATTTGAACAAGTGGTCTGTCAGAAAAAGTGAATCCAATTACAATTAATCCAATGTTTAAATTAAAACTTACCAAAGGATGCACAATAAAAATGTACACTCTACACATGGAGCCCAACAGTAAGGTTCTGGAAGTGAAAATCCCTTTCATATTCTGAATCGAGGATTTTGATTATTAGCCATGTCGTAACCATCCATGGTAGATTTGCCATGGTACCATGGTATATATTCTATACCTAAAGTGTATCAGCACCATCTCTGATTGGTGGAGCTCACCGTTACCATGGAAATGTTTACCACACCTGCAAAGCATGTCAGATAGTAAGCACCCTTACTGCTACCACTGAACTCGACGATTATTGAGTTACGTTTACCATAGAGTGACCATGAGTTCCCTTTCTGACATATTGAACTTTTTATTTAGAGATGAGGATAACGTTATTATTGACGTTATTACCTTATATATCTGACCCACCGGCTCCTTGCCAACATTCGTGGGGAATCGGTGGAACCCGCATTGATGGATGTCTGAGCAGTGATTGCTGTCAGGAACAAAGCAGTGTACCATGTCGATGAAAACACTATACTACACACTATACTACACACTATATAGCTAAACACACACACACACACACACACACACACACACACACACACAAACTACGATATGTTACAAGACTGTGGCAGTGACACAGTATAACGCCACGGTATGTGAGGATGTGTGGAGCTCCGTGAGGCCAGCGGTTTATTTCGATGTCCGCGTCCGAGAGAGGGTTAAGCTTCTTGGACACTTAACAACCTTGTGTGAGGCATGTTTGATATACATTATCAGTCATTATAATGCTCCTACACAACGACGGCACTTATAAAGTATCACACATGGGTCGTAACCATGGCGATAACTCCTTTCTAGAACTCTCAGACAAAAACGCATTCCTTGAAATCTCATAATTTTTGAATGCAGGCTGAAACAGGGAGTTCACTTACACTTATACACAATATAAACACTATAATAATGACAAAGGTTAAATTCAAGAAATGCGCTAAACTATCGTTAGGTTGGAATCATTGGAATCATTTGCAATGGTTTATGGGATGAGTAGTTCCTTTTTTCTGTTTTTTTTGTTTTGCTCTGAATCAAATGTTTTATGCTCACGATTCATCTCGTAGTTGATTGGCTTAGTTCCAGGCTTAAAACTCTTTATATTATTAGTATTTCTGAAAAGTAAGTGGACTGAATGAAGGGGAAATTACTTCCGGAACCGTTGCGGTTCAAAAAGGGCGCGGTCACTGTTGAGCTCTGTTGAATTACCATACTTAACCCAACAAGAACACAAACACAAAATCTTAGTGCAAAACCAAAATATTCGTTGATTTAAAAACTTTCACAAAAACACCATAATCAAGTAGTACAAGAAAACTGTAATCATGTATTTAAAGACTTACATGAACACCATAATCAAGTGTTGAAAGACGTTCACAAGAAACATCATAATCATGTATTTAACGACATTCACAAGAAACCCCAAAAATCCAACAGTCCCAATTGTCCACAGAAGGAAAACACTCCAACTCAAGATTCCCCTACGAGTTTCCTAACTAAATCGTCTGATGATGATTTAGTTTTACATTAGCTTTGATATCTGTAATTTATAAAGATGAGCAGAAATGTCATCTTCACCCAAAACACCTACATTAATATTATTGTTTGTGGATTCTGTGGAGAAAAGTTCAACTCTGCTGCACGTAAAAAAAAATAATAATAACGCTATGCAGAGTGTAAACTGGCTACTCGTGAAACAATTAATGATGTGTGATTCATGAATGATTTGTTCAAGGTGGCGTTCAGAAGAGGAGGTCTTGGCCAGGATATCCGTTATCCGTTATCCGGCTGCACTGGAACCCCAGATATTCTGCCCGTTGTCCCCAGAGGTATATCGTTAGACGATAGCCCATGTAAGTAGAACTATTGTAGATATCTACAATGATCATTGCCACTAGTGAGAATGTAATTGTTGATAATCCCATAATAATGTATAGAAAAATAATCAAGATTTTCCCTAGTGAGATTTGAGTTGTAGATATCATTAATTAGAATTGCAACTAGTCAAAATAACATTACAACTGTGATATCTACAACTGCTTTTACCTCTTGATTAAATCGCTTCCCATGAGTGGCCTGCCTATGTAGGGGACTGTCTATGTAGGGGACTGTCTATTTAGGGGACTGTCTATTTAGGGGACTTTCTATGAAGGGGACTGTCTATTTAGGGGACTGTCTATTTAGGGGACTCTCTATGTAGGGGCTGTCTATGTAGGGGACTTTCTATGTAGGGGACTGTCTATTTAGGGGACTCTATGTAGGGGACTGTCTATGTAGGGGACTTTCTATGTAGGGGACTGTCTATTTAGGGGACTCTCTATGTAGGGGACTGTCTATGTAGGGGACTTTCTATGAAGGGGCTGTCTATGAAGGGGACTATCTATGAAGGGGCTGTCTATGAAGGGGACTGTCTTTTTTAGGGGACTGTTTATGTAGGGGAGTGTCTATTTAGGGGAATTTATATGAAGGGGACTGTCTATGTATTGGACTGTCTATGAAGGGAACTGTCTATGTAGAGGATCGCTATGAAGGGGACTGTCTATGTAGAGGATCGCTATGAAGGGGACTGTCTATGTAGGGGAATCCCTATGAAGGGGACTGTCTATGTAGGGGACCGTCTATTAATAGGATTGCTATGAAGGGGACTATCTATGAAGGGGATTGCTATGTAGACTGTCTGAGCAGTAGAGTGGATTATTTAGTCTATGAAATTGGATCAACATTATCTGACAAACCACTTAACTTGCGCTCTTTAAATCTGTTACACATTTTTTATACTCCTGATGAGCTTGTGTGTGTGTGTGTGCACGTGCACGTGCTTGTGTTTGTGCATGTATGTATGTGTGTGTGAGAGAGCGAGAGATTGTGTGTGTGTGTTTGTGTGCGCACAAGGGTTAATTTGAGTGTATCAAATTTATTAGCCGTTTCTGTAAGTGTAAATTGCTGGGGTCACTTTGAGATGTTTGATTTGATTTGAGAGAAAAAAGATGTTAAGAGTTTTTCAAGGACCTAGCTTATTTTCCTCTTAAAGTGCACCAGATTGCTGCAATTTGAAATGCATGCCCCCGGACCACCTTAGAGGGTTTGGCATAGTTTCCCAAAAAAGGGGCCCCAAAAAACATTTTGTATAGGGCGCCCAAAAAGCTAGAAACGGCCCTGGTTGCCTGTGTGGGTGTGGTCTATTTTAATTGGTTTAGCAGATGGAAGCTGCAATATAAATATTAATAAAATATGAACAAGTTACCACCTCCCTCTCTGTCAACACGACGTGTGTGTCTGAGTGCAGATGTCTTAGTTTTATTTGAGTGGTTTAGTGATGTGTAAATGTTCCTTGGTTTGGTCCTGTGAATAAATTAATTATCTTTTAGAATCACAATTCCGTGTGGATCTACAATTCATAAAAGGAAAACAAGATTCCCCTATGCCTGCGGCTCCAAAAGGTCAACAGAGAATATATTTTTACTTAGTAGCCTATTTGTGTCACCGCAGTGGGTGGGCTAAAGCCATTTATTTTATTAGAGGTAATAGGACTGTGTCCTAGTGTTTGACAATGTGTAACATGTTTAAACATGGAGTTGTATTCAAGTGTACATCTTAAATATAGCCACCCTGTGTGTCATATAGCTGTCTATGAGACCCATTAGGTCTAAATTGTAACACGTGGCTGCATCTCCATTATATATATGGATTATTATTTTTACAGTCGAAAATCACACCCTATGTCCTTTCCTAACCACTTATCATTGACCTCGATGACAAATATTACTTCATTACCAAGGTGGGAATTGAAATAAAATGACTAAAGGCTACAAGTCACACAAGTCAGTGAAACAAAATGGTGGTCACGTTTAGAATGGTCGCTCATGCTTACCCTACTGTCTATTCATATCAACATGAATCCACATTTGTATGATTGTATGAAAATAAATGTAATCGTTTCTTTTGGGGAACGGCCGATTGGTGCGTCGCTGTAAAAGTTAGTATTGCAAGGAATTGTGGGATGGCATTATCTCCTTTCCTTTCATAAAGGATGGTGTACCCTATGCTAAAGGACAAAGGAAAGGAAGCATTGAAACACCTTTCCTTTCACCTTGTGAGGCAGCTGTATTTGCAAGACCACGATCATGAGAGAATCCATCTTACCATGCTTCAAGTTAAGCGCTTGTGGCCAAACCACAGTGGTTTGGAATAAGCAATGTCTATGAGGAACTACGTCATACATGATGTGTGCGATAGACGAGGATAGAACTATGGTTCTCCAATCACCAGCCAAGTATTTTTTGAAGGGCCTGCCCTTTGCCCAACAATTGGACGACTTCCCAGATGTTTCTGTGTGACAAACCATCTGGCGCGTCAGGTTGCCTTTCCTTAGCATTTCAGGAATGCGACCAGCTGTTATCATGGCTGCCACTTAGATACTTTCAGGAAATTTCACTCAGTTGGGAACCCTTATTAGCATAAAATACCATTCCACCGGATCCCATCATTGTGTGACCTAATTTTTACTATGTTTGTTAATAATCAGTATTTAATCATTTGTATTTCTGACTTTCCATGTCAACTGTGTATTGATTGTCATCCAGAAAGGCTCAGTGATTCATCTTTTTTCCCATTTTAATTTAATTCAAGTTTCAATTTACCATTCATTTTCATTCAAACTGTAATACATTTCTGTGTAGCTACTGAGGAAATGTTTAGTAGGCCTAGCCTATTAGTGGGCTATAACATTTGCCACATTACTCGGGATACTGTATAAGTCTGTTGGCCTATGTAACGGTAGTTAGAATACATGGACATGTATCTTCATATTGTGTGCATTCTCACAGGAGAAATAGTGGGTCACTTCTATAAAAAAGAGGCGAAAAACCAATTAGTTTGTCAGTCAATCAGGACGCGAGGCAGGATGAGGCATCACTTCAGCGGGCGTCTGGGAGGGGACTCCAGCTTGACCCGCGATTAACTTATTTTGAACTGTAAGTTAACACTGAATAAGTGAAAGGACAATTATTTAATTGTATTTATTTATTTTTATTTAATCTTATGCCACTTTAAGTTGGGGATGTGTCCTATGGAAGCCCATTTCCGCCAGTAAAATAAAAAAATATCCCCCATGGTAAGTCATAATTATGAGATAAAATGTCAAAATTATAAAATAAAAATACAACAGGCAAAGTAGCAGCTCTTTGGCGTGAGTTCTCCTATTGAATTTGACACGGAAATGGATTGTGAGTACATTGAGGACTACTTTAAATGTGGCTTTACAACAGATTAAATACTTAATTTACTTGCTGTTTCACATGGGATTGTACTAAGAAAACGCACCCTTGAAAGGATTTTAAGCAAGAAGCAGCTCTGGTGTAGAAAGAATAAAACCGATGAGGCTGAGGTGGCAACCTTCATTGAACAGCAACTGGAAACATCTGGTCAGTGTCATGGTTACAGATGTATGCACCAAAAATGTTGATTACATGGAATTGTGACTGACAAAGAAACAGTTTGAATATTGCTGCAGTTATTAGATGGTGAAGGTGTTGATCTGAGGAAGAAACAGACTGCGAAGGTGTGTTTTCCACAACTGTGGTCCAAACTATGTCTGGCATATTGATGGCTATGACAAGCTTAAGCCATTTGCAAATGCATCAGTGGATGAATTGATGGGTTTTCCAGAAAGATGATAAGGCTTGAAGCTTACAAAACAACAAAGGACCCAAAGAGCATTGCTGGCTACTTTATGGATGCTGTGGTCAATGCTGGTGGGTGCCCTGCCAGACAGAAAATGGCCATATGGCTAAAATGCAGCGGTTTTTGCATTTTTCTGAAAACCAAGCTGAATCAGACAGTGTAACCTTTGATCCAAGCACTGGAAACCAGCGGATTGAACGATGGTGGCTGACCTTGCGAAGTGAGTGTGTCCAGTTTCGGATGGACCTATTTGACAAACTGAGAGAAGATGGCTACTTCTCACATAACTTCTTGGAGAAATCCTTGATCCAGTTTTGCATTATTCTAACAATACAGGATATTGAGACATTTTGAGATACAGGATTGCCCAATCATATTTTTAAGATCCACGAATGAACATGTGTAAAAAGGTAATTGCCGGTGTTCTGTGCAGAGAATGAATAATACATAAATTATTGTTTGTGGTTGGCCAAACAATAATGTGGGTTGAGGTGTTACAATTTAAAAATGAACACAAGTCAAAAAGGCAGTTTCAAGCACACACGTCCGTTTATTAAAAAAAAAAGGTCAACCAAAAAGTCAAAAATCCAACTGAGGTTCTTCCTCTCGGAGGGTGGTGCGGCCAAGGCTCTCTTACGTCCCAAACATGGAATCGCCAGCCTGGAACCCGAGCACAGACAGGGTTAATTCAACTCTAACGTACCAGCACGGAGTCTGGCGCTCACCTCTCCCGTCGGTTAATCAGGTAATCTTCTGATGGGGTACACCCGTGTCTTCCATCAGCTGACAGGACCGCGCAGACTGGACGACTCCCCTCGAAGACGCGGCCACGCTTCCATGCGGGTCGCTGTCCGAGGTGCTTGCGGGTCCGTGGCGGCTGATTCACCCTTGTGTTGCCACGATGTGTGCATCAAACGTAAGGTCTTAACTTAATTAGACGCCAAGGTCTTTCACCGTCTGATTTGGAACAACCGAGCAGCCATCGAGATATACCAGTAATTGCAACATTAGTTGCATATACACTCTATCTGACTGATTAATATTTGCCTCCTAAGAAGAACTTAATGAGGTTGTATTGACTTGGAACCACCACAGAGTCTGTCAAGTCCACAACTCACGATCACCTCATGGACGTCCCTCCATTTTGCATGCAGTCCCTCAACTGTACGGAGGCAGAGATTGTTTGCACCATGTGGACCTGGAGAAGGTTGAAGTCTGCCTTGAAGAGTGTGTGTTCAAGGACTTCCCATGTGATGAAGATGTGTTCCATGTCTGTGTGGACCTAGTGTCAGAGTACAATCTGCAATTAACAAATGATGTGTTTGAAACAGTTAACCTGTATATTGAACTCTGACAGCTGATAAAGAATGAACTAGATATAGATTATTAACTTTCCTGGGCCTTGGTCACATTTTATATTTCCGACATTTTTTTGGGGGTTTCCTGTTTCATTCCAGGACAAATTGACTTACATACTGATTGCAATTGTCACAATTATAATATATGTATTAACCTGTGATGAATGCAAATACAGTATAATTGTAGCAATTTTAGACACATCAAAGACCTACCAAATATTTTCAGTTCTTTATAACAAAATAGAAGTACAAACAAACAAAGTACTTTGTTGTCCTTACACTGGCTATTTGTATAACTGAGTAAAATGCAAAATCAGCACATGTATTAACTGAATTATTTATTCAAATATTTTAACAATCACAGCATAAAAAACTGCATGTGTTTTCATTTTAACTGCAATTTAATCTAACTTGCTACAGCAGGGAGCCTTCAATAGTAACACATCTATAGGCTTATGGAATGGTGGACAATTCCAAGCGGTATTTTGGTAAATAACAATAACAGCATCTGAATAGAGTAAGTACAATAGTGCTTGCAATGTGAAATTAAACAGGAATATGTGAAATTAAAAAATAATATGGAAATTGTAACAAGATTGGACTATTATGTGACATGTACTTGTTTTGTAATAAACAAAGAATCCTTCCATTTTGTGAAGTTTCATGAAGTGCCAGTGCATTAATCCTTCCACATGAATGCACTGGCACTTCATGTATGCACTTATTGTATGTTGTACGTCCTGGCACTTAAAAAAATTACTTACCATCGTGTAGCATCTTATCCTAGCTATCTTTGTTGTATACAGGGTTTGTAAGTGCTTGGCACTTGTTCTATGAACATCCTTACTGTACCGACAGCGATATATTGCTGTTTCTCTTTCTTCTGAAAAATGTACTTATTGTAAGTCGCTTTGGATAAAAGCATCTGCTAAATGCCCTAAATATAAATGTAAATGACTGAAATGCTCAATTAGACATAAAATACATGGAATCTGGATTCAGAATCAGTCAGAGCAAAATTGTATGCCTGCCTTCTCTTTAGTTTTTTCTCTCAGCTCAGAAGTAATCAGACTTTTTATCTCATAATTTCGACTTTTTATCTCATAATTATGACTTACCATGGGGATATTTTTATTATCAAGGCTAAGTTTTCATTTTTTTTTTTTTTACTGGCGGAAATGGGCTTTCTTATTTTCGCTTTTGAAGCTTGGTGTTATTATATCTGGGAAATCCTCCTGAATTTGGACTATTATACAATTATATGGAGGGTTATTCACTCACATATTTTGGTTTCTGAATTCAAATTGTCATTATTATTGAGTAATTATTTATATTCATTGTGTGTCTTAATTTAAAGATACTGTTGTCAAAGTAAGGGTTATTTCACTTGTCATATAAAATAACAATACTTTTACTGTTATGTTCAATCTTGTAGCATGTAAGCAGTATTGTCATTGTTTCCGGTTTTTATTTGTTTTCACTGAGTGGGGGTTCTTCTAGCTTCTTGAGCGCTCGAGACGTGTACCGATAGAAGGAACCGGTTCAAGAGGTTTATTTACTACCTTGTTATGTCATGCAATTTAATGGTTACATTGAAAGTTAAATATACACAGTAACTATAACATTAGTTTCTGTAAACAAACTCATTTTTTCGTAGACTAACTAATTCCTAGGAATTTAATGTTTTCTCTGGGGCAGGGGCATCTCTCTTTCCTGCAGGGTGTATCTAGGTGGGCTGTCGCACACACACACACACACACACACACACACACACACACACACACACACACACACACACACACACACACACAGAACACCAGGTGGGTTGGATGACAAAGTAAAAGTCTTTAGTGTTTTTCAATTATGACGCATTGCTCGAGCATATATACTTCAGTTTTTAGGTTAACACTGTGACTCTCCTAAATCCTGAAGCCCGACACATAGCACCCATTGTCACTGTGCACGGTAGTGTAGATTCGAATTGAGTTGGGGTCAGGGACCTAGATCCTTTTGCACTTCAGCTGTCCAGAGGAAAATATGTGTGTACTTAATAGTCCTGGGTTAAGTACCAGATGTTACTTGTCACACGGCGACTTACGGTTGTGTAAGGATTATTGGTTCATTGAGGTGGCAGGTACTGTAACTGATGTACTGATGTTAATACATTTGGACTTCCAGCATGTACCCATAAATTGTTTTATATCACCCCCTAGTGTTCAAATTGTGAGTTACATGTGAGGTATAGGCAACTAAGGAAACCGAAACATTTCCACATCTCTCTTGTATTGTTATAGCCTACTCAGAAGTCCATGAGCGCCATGAAGTTTTAATTCTATTTTATTAAGAAAATAAATCATTATCGGATATGGCCTACCGTACTCCGTAGGTCGCTTTGGAAAACGGATGTGTTGTGTTGTTGAAGTGTGATAGTGTCAGGAATTATGTAACGGTGTCCTGGTGATTATTCAAATATCTAGCTTTTTTGAATAGTAATAGACTAGCCTGTGTAGCTAGTGTCATTCCCTAGAACAGAAAGCACAACAGCCAGATCAGATGATATTAATCGTTTTGCTCATTTAAATTAACGATCATAAATATTCCCACATTTTTCACACACATTCTTTACATAATAAGACATATGGTGTTCATTTAGTGCGTGTTATTTTCCACTCTTTGACACAGTCTGGATGGCTTGGATCCACTCTTTCTTCTCATCCGCTGTCGCAGCCTGCATAAAGTAGTGCGTCTCGTCCGAGGTGATGATTTCGAAGAGGTCTCCGTCCACATCGTAGCGCTTGGCTGTGAACAGTGCAAATAGAACCGCGAGTCAATAACGATAGAAATATAAAAAGAGGAACGAAAGAAAGGGAGACCATTAAAAAAACACTTTAGATACTTTAGGGGGGACGGGG
>OOFG01069413.1:2392-14995 GCA_900323295.1 Molva molva | reverse complement strand
TGTGTGCATGCGTGTGTGTGTGTGTGTGTGTGTGTGTGTGTGTGTGTGTGTGTGTGTGTGTGTGTGTGTGTGTGTGTGTGTGTGTGTGTGTGTGTGTGTGTGTGTGTGTGTGTGTGTGTGTGTGTGTGTGTGTGTGTGTGTGTGTGCGCGTATGTGTGTGTGTGTGTGTGCGTGTTTATGAACATTGCTACAAGAACGCTGGAATGATCTTCACCGTCTGCACTGGATGTGTGTGGGGATTTTGTCTGTTCGTGAAATACTTGGAATGGAAAACTGACATTGTCTATATGTTGACCCCTAGAAGACACAGAGGTCCTCCCCTAATGCACACATCAATTTAGGTGAGCTGCCTACAATTCAATGCACTAGCTATCTTGCATTAGATCTTGCATGACAATCCTTATACCACGGTCTTGTTGAATACTTGATGCTGATTGGTCAATAATGTTCCAAGGGTGTGCATTATTTTTTCAATAACTTGACACCTCTGCCTTTTACTAGTTTCAAATCATGCGCTACAAGTTCAACATTAAAAACGGTCCAATACACTCAAAGCATGGAAAATGTATATTTTAATTTCAACTGATGAGGTTGATGAAAAAAACAATAAGGTTACAGATTAAAGTAACATTTAAACATTGGTAACTGTGGTATAAATGAAATTCACTGTGGTGTCCCATTATTGGAAAATAACAGGATTGAAAATATTGGAAAATAACACAAATCCCATATCACATGTCCCAAACATCGTCAAACATTATTTTCCAATAACAGGACACCCTGTCATGGTTTATTCCTAACCTAATAACAACTATGAAAAACTGAGAGTTTAGTGCATAATATTCAGCTTCAGACCAACATATGGTTAAAAAGGATATTCATTGATGCATTGTTTTATCTTCTCCTGAAACGTCATGAATGTTCTTCAGGACTTCCTAAAGTGGAGGTCCTCCAGGATTATTATGGTGTGCCACCAGCCCCTGCGGGTTTTGGCCAACAACTTCATCTCTCCAGGGGGGATGTGCTTGAGCTGAAAAAGGCTGATGTGGACCTTATGTGGTGGGAGGTAAAAACTACTGTGCACCATCCAGTCTGTATATCTACACTGTGTATTTATATAATATATTGCCAAATCATTCAAAACATGTGTGTTCGGTCAATCGCAGCACATGATACAGTGTTTTCTATTGACATTAGATGCTTATCTCTGTTTTTGTGTTTGATATTACATCGCATAAGTTATCCATACTAATGAATAATAGTAATAGTCATATAGGCCTATGCTTATTTGTATCACACGGTTATTGCCAAATGATATGTTGTATGATCCACCAACAAAAGATGTGTTATTTATACTCAGGGAAAGAATGTGACCACCGGCCAAATGGGCTGGTTTCCAAGCAACAAGGTTCATCCTTTTTCCTCTGTGAGTACTTTTACAACTATTTCTTCTTAATCACCTTACGAAATGTCAGATTAAACACCTTTGTCCTATTAATGTACTTTACATTAAAGGTGATGTGGGTAAGAGTTAGGAGCTATAATTTGAGTGTTATCTGTTAAGAATGTCCTAGCCATTCATCAGCTTTTCTGTATATTAATCAGATGTTTGCATTTTGTATGTAATGTATGTCATGTCGGTTCATTTAAAATCCTGTAAATTGTCTGTCACCTTCTTAGAGGCCAACGCCAAAACTGACAGGCTTTCCCTGGTGAGTATAATTATGTATTATATTATAATAATAATAATCATAATAATAGTTGTAATATGCTATGCATAGTGTACTATAAACCCACTAATACATAATATAGCCTAAACAAGAATAGCATAGTGCTACTCACTGAAATAAAACCCCATTCTAAATATTATGACATAGCCTGCTGTATTCTTGCTTCCTGCTTACCATTGAATTTGGATATATTTTAGGATACTGTAGGATATTAAGGTATAATGTCAAAATTGTTAGTCAAAGAAAATAAAAAGGTTATTATATATATATATATATATCTTTCCTGTTGGATACTTTTAGTTTAACTTTTTTACCTAGGGACACTCATAGTTGAATACAATTTAATCATTTTCCTTAAAAAATTCACTCTGTCCTATGAATTAAACTGCCAGTAAATGACAATTGCTAAATCACAAGACTTCTTCATTCGGTGTCCAAGGTTTCATTTTAAGAAAAATAAATGTAGCTAAATATCTATCTTTTAAACCAATGTGGTGCAAAATCACAACCAATTATGAAGACAAATTCCTGTGAATGTATGTCGAATAAGCTTGGACTTTCCTTTTAAAGACAAAATATACCTCAAGTGTGATTCTACTGCTAGGTTTGCCGGGAACATGGATCGCACTGAGGCTAAAAACCTGCTGATCTCTCGTTCCGACGGGACCTTTCTCGTCCGACAAAAGGACGCCGGAGAGTTCGCCATTAGCATCAAGTGAGCCACCAGCCATGCATCTATATGAACGATAGACGCTGTGAAAGATCATTCACACAATGAGCAGCATTCACAATAGCCCTTGTTATCGCCATCCCTCACATGGTCCTCTTCGTCTCTCTTCTTTCTTCAATAACAGGTTCAACCCCGAAATAAGGCATATTAAAGTCACTTCCATGGAAGGCCTGTTCCGAATCAATGATAGAAAGGCCTTCAAGGGTTTGATAGTAAGTCATTCCACTCTAGTAACAATATGTGACAGACTGATATTCATACATACTCTAAAGTCACAATGATTTTTTTTTTTAATCTTTTTATAAATGTACCCTTCTTTATTTTCTAACTTTCGTCGTCAGGAAATGATTCAATTTTATGAGCAGAACTCTTTAATTGAATGCTTCAAAGACTTGGACACCATACTTGAAACACCCTACAAACAAGCTGAACCAACCAGCACACAGAAATACACACCTGTTCCAGGTAGGCTATATTATCCCCCACACACACACATCCATTCCTTATGCCAGACTGCACTGGAGCTGAAAGCCAGGGTTGTGTGTGGCATTTGACAGGTGTCGGCAAGCAGCCAGCTGGTATGGTCCGAGCCAGGTATGACTTCTCAGCCAGGGACCGGAAAGAGCTGTCGCTGCGTGAGGGAGACACCATCAAAATCATCTCCAAGAAGGGCCCCAGCGGATGGTGGAAAGGGGAGGTGTATGGACGGGTGAGATATGTTTTACATCCATATACAATACACAATTTACTACTATTAGTTATAAAGCAGACACTTTTAGCCAAAGCCCCTAAGACTGAATTCAGGAACATGTCGTTAAGGAGCAGGTCAGGGGTTTGGCATCTGTTCAAGAATGGAAATTGGGGATCAAACCCATAACTTCCATCTAGGAGTCTAACACCTTGGCCACTACTTTCCTGCACTCCATTACAAAAGCTGTTGATTCTCTAAATGTCCTTCACACTCTGCTCTTTTCCCAGGTGGGGCTTTTCCCAGCAAATTATGTGGATGAAGACCACTCAGAATACTGCTGATGTCATCCGGGATGACCAGGCACATGTGCAGGCTGTTTTTTAAGTGTACGTGTAAAAGTTGCCAATGCTTCCTGGAGCTATGAATACAACTACTGTAATTTGGTGTGTATCAGAATAAAGACAAATTTACTTACTCCTATTTGTGATCTTTGTAAGTACCGTCATCTGATAACCAGAATTGTTGCTTATGGTTTTAGCAATATGTTATTGCCTAAAGATGATCAAAAGTTTTGAGTAGCGAAACTTTTGAAAATTTGAAAAATAAATATAGGCCAGACCCAAGGATATACAAATAATCAATTTATTCCAAACAATATGAATATCACTGTCCCAAAATCAAAACATTTGTCAAACGGAAAGAATATCCGTCTTTAAAATCACCATGATCCATTGCCTTCCATCAAGGAGCTTTGAATGTCAATCACACTGATGTAGTTTGAATTAGTCAGTATGGCTATTCTTTTTACACCACTTATGATATTAAATGTGTATTTGCCAATCAGATCTGTGTGTATGCAAGCGTCTGCATATGCATCCATGTTGTGTAAACAAAGTTACAGTTGTTTATGAAGCATCGACTGGTGGTCCTTCCGTGTTCTATTGGTAGTATAACTCTAAATTCATGCCATCGTGGATTTCATCTGCAGAGACATTGTTAAGTGTAACAGAACAGTATGGAATTAAATAAAAAGCATAGCTGGTTCTAAATAAAATTATCATTGTGCCAAATTATCCTAAAATAAGATGCTTAAAGGATACAGTCTCCCAGCGAAACGTGGTCCTTAAATATGGTGTACCTGTGAAGAAAGAGTTAACTTATAAATACAGTTGTATTTAAAGTAATGTACAATCCACAGGGTTTAGGTACAGAAAACTCAGATACATATGCATAGGAGACTATTCAAATAATATAAAGACACCGTTAATAACAGCAAACCAGCTTACCATTTCTTCAAGACGATTTTGTCCCACCTAGTTCCTGTCTGGGCAGCAATAAGTTTCTTCAGATCTCCAATGGTATCTTCAGAGCTAAGTGTACCAAGGTTAGGGAATATCTGCATAGCAATAAGATGTACTAAAATGAAGCTGAATATTGGCGTAAATATGTCCCTTATGATCAACGGGACAGGAAACTGTGACGAGTAGTGTGTAATTATAAAATGCTGTACCACTGTTCTAATATTCGGTAATGCATAACAATTCAAAACCAATACCAAATCTTCATATATGGGAAATGACTTGATGCTCAAAGGATACTTGCACTTTACCCGGACTTTTTTCCCAAGGCGATCGTTGCAAACCACCTCAATCATCTTGATGTGATTGTTGAATGTCTCGATCTACGAGGAAGTAGTGCAGAACATTTGGTATGAAGAATTATCCAGTTACCTTCCTACCAGAGACTGGGGTGTCTGCGTTATTTAAATACTACTTCGCCACTTTCAGATTGACAATTTAATAGTTAGGAGTGTATCCTAATTTTGACAATTAACGGACTATGTAGTTAGTTAGCTTTAGCTGAGGATATTCACTTTCTATAAGACCATGATACATAGACAAACACTCCAAATATGTAATTAATAACGACACATGGCGTTAAAACCGCATGCACAGTTTATAAAAGTATACTGTTATCTGTCCATTAATTACCGACTTAATATTCTCCGTATGGGTGGATTTCTGAAAATGCTTCTTTGTTGCTGTCGTAAATCGTTTTAGTGTAGTCTCGTGTATGTGTTGCATGCTACACCAATGAGATGGCTGAAATATTTGATTGGCGTGTCTGAATCTATCGGTGATTGGTTGACATTTCAGGAATGGGCGGTAATGAATCAGAAAACAAATTCTGCCGTAAAGTGTTCGTAATTGACGTATATGCTGAAATTGTTCTTTGCTACACACAATCCAGTACATTGAACTATACATTTTTTAACTGATTAGTACTGAAAATTTAAAATGGCAGACGACGAGAAGTTACCATCTGGATGGGAGAAAAGGATGAGCCGCAATTCAGGTATTCAAAAATAAATAAGTGGCGCCAACTATACTAGCTTGCTAGCTAAATGGAAATGAACGGGATGTAGCGTCCAAGCTAGGATGGCAAGCTAGTTAGGATGTGTAACATCATGGTTTGTTGCATTGAAGCGATCAATTGCAATGTAGCTGCATTAATTAATAAATCTATGATGAGTGTACCCGCGATTATTTTTGTTTCGTCGTGGCGCTGCTTTACACATAAGTATGCAAGGTAGCCCTTGCATACTTAATCCAGTTTTTTTATTATCAGAGATTATCACATGACGTCATTTTTCAGTGTTATTACTTCATCTGGGAAAACCACCTATCGTGACACAACAAAAAAAAACCAAAGCCGCTTAAATGTGTGTATGAAAACGAAATCGTTCATTTGTCTTATTCCTCCAAAAAATCTCTAAGCCCAATCGTTGTAATTGTTACCCCACAACTCTTCCAGGCAGAGTATATTATTTTAACCACATTACCAATGCAAGCCAGTGGGAGCGGCCAGCAGGCGGAGATGGTCATGGCGAGCCAGATAAGGTAAACACTACAGTAAATTTGTTATTCTACCGTGTCCATGCACTAATTGTTGCCAGCTGGCCATTCTAATTGTCCCACCTATGTCTGCATTCATCCTAGGTACGTTGCTCTCACCTGCTGGTTAAGCACAGCCAATCACGTCGTCCATCCTCCTGGCGAGAAGAGAACATCACACGCTCTAAAGACCAGGCATTGGATCTCATTCAGAGTACGTCCAAGTAGTCGGTTGATCAAGAGTGTTTATGCATGTATTATATAGATATGTTGTTCCACCCACTCTGTCTCTACCTGCAGAATACATAGAGCAAATCAAGTCGGGCGATGAGGAGTTTGAGGCCCTTGCCTCCCAGTTCAGTGACTGCAGCTCCGCCAAGAACAGTGGGGACTTGGGACTCTTTGGAAGAGGTACATAAAAACTATCCTCACCATTGAGATTTGTGCATATATATTGAATAAAGTTAGAATGTTTGACTGTTCAACTAGCTCGTAACTTAAAGGCATACCCCTAGATATCTGTAAATTGGCGTTTCCCAGATTCCGAGTTGTTTAATCCCAAATTCATCATTCATCATTGTGCTTCCAGAAAGGGAGTTTGTTGGGTTAGTATTTGCTTTCCAGTAGCCGCTTCCATTGACTTGCAGAGTTACAGTAGCCTAACTCGTGTTCATGTGAGAGGAATACACTTTGAATTACGTTCAAAGATTTCCAATGTGTTTTGAATAGTGTCAGTAACAACAAAACAAAATTGTAGTCTGTCAACTAACACACAGATAATTCTGCACTATTTTCAGTGCTGTGATTATTAGGCTATCTGTGATGCGCAGCTGACAGGTTACCCTCTGCGTAGACTACCCAGCCAGCAGCTGATAAAATAATTGCCCATTACAGGTAGCCTTATATTCCCCTCAAATGAACAGAATCTAGGCTACTGTAACTCTGAAAGTTTATCTCGGCATATCCCTTCAGAATTACCTGGACATATAGTCAATACTCATGATAGTGATTTCAACAATGTTATCAATAAAATCACGTCCTATGATGTATTCTACAAATAGAAAATGCTGGCCAGCCCGTACCTTTTTGTTTCCATGAATCTTACTAGCGACACTCACGCCACCCAGCCAGCCGAGCTTCGCTGGTTTCCATCACACAGTTGCACAGCCAGTTAGAGTGGACAGAACACTGTCATTGAGCTTTTTGAATTCTAAGTCACCTTCTTACTGGGTTGGGCTCAATCTTACACATTGCAACTTTAATGAAGAACATTAACAGACCTCATCTTGTGTTGCAGGACAAATGCAGAAGCCTTTCGAGGATGCTTCCTTTGCTCTCAAAGTGGGAGACATGAGTGGCCCTGTGTTCACCGATTCTGGCGTGCACATCATCCTTCGCACCGGCTGAAAAAAACACACCCACTCCCTCACTAACGCACGCATATTCACACACAAACAGATGTACACAACCCTGCCCACTCGGCCCCCATAATGCCCCTATCCTGTATGCCATGTCTTAATGATACAACCTAAATGATGATGAGAAAAAGCTTGTACTCTGCGTTACATTGTTTTTTAAGTTGGACCACTGTAACGGCGTGTGACGAGCTTTGAATGTCAATGAACACGAGGCAAAATTACAGATATAAAGTCTATGGTCTAATTTTTTCCCGTCCAAAATAAAAATGCCTGCGACCCTTTGGAAGGGACCTCTCCCTAAAAAAACGTTTCAACTGCAGGATCACATGATATTTAGAATGAAACATGTGGGGATAGTTGCATGTGCGTTCATTAAGTCTGTTCATTTAGTCTGTTTCATGCACTTCCAAGTTCTCGCAACCCTTTCCCAGCATGAATCCATGCGCCAAAATGGTTACTATATAAGTCCTGTGCTTGTGGGGAGGAAAATTTGACCAGCTAAAAAGCTCCTGAAAAATAAATGCAGCACAGAATGAATGTCAACCCTGTTATACGCAGTTGTGATTATTTTGACCGGATGGTCACAAAGACAACTACAACAAGCCGAGGGTTCAAATTAAACACCAATCTAGTCTAGAAAAAGTATGTAGTGGTTTGTTTCAATACTTTAATTCCACAGTGTTGGAAGTCCTTGTGCCCAAGGAAACTACTGAAATTTATTTTGGCATAATCTGACAAGTACTGTTCAAGTAAGTAATGTTTGCTTAGATTTTTGTCATTAAAAGGGTCTTGTTTTGTAATTTGTGTTCTATTTGGGTGATTTTACTTTTGAAAAAGATATTCACATTCACAAACTTGTTTATATATGTATATATATATATATATATATATATATATATGTATGTTTGTATATATATGTGTATATGTATGTTTGTATATATATGTGTATATGTATATGTGTATATATATGTATATATACACATGTATGTATCTCTCTCTCTCTATATATATATATATATCGTTTGTTTCCCTGTATCCCATATGTAAGGCGCTGCTCATTAAGTAAATGCCGTAATTTTTTATGCAACCGCTTTCATGTCCTACAGAGTGGTCTAATGACATCCTTCCCAGACTTTCTGTCCGCTCTGTTAAAGAGGAACCCAGCAGAGTAAAGACGAAACCGACAGTGAGACAAGATTCCTCCTACTTGGTTTTGTTTTTCTTTTACGCGAAAACCGCATTTACTAGAAAATTTGTGTCGGTCACAGACTCCTCCGGAACCACCGAACTAACGGGATCGTCCCAGGAATGTGAAATGCCCCCCAATCTCCCAATCTCTCTCGTTATTTTCCTTTACACGACACACGTGCGTCTGTTTAAGTTGCTAGGGCTGCTGACAGCTACAAGATTTCCGTTAGAAGGAAATGATGAAGAGGGAAAGTTCCTGACGCCTCTCCTTTTCGGGAGCAGTCTGGGTCGTTAACTAATGTGTGACTGCCGCTATCCGCATCTTTCTGCAAGGATTTATACTGTATGGATTTGGTATTTTTCGTGGTTCTGACACTGAGATGTCTCGGGATTGGAAATGCAGCTCCACGCATATATATTGCTCCTTATGGGTAAGAAAACAATATGCTACTGGTGAATGATCGGAAAACCATTCTGAATAGTTGACTTTGTTGTAAATGCACGTAATGTCATTTTTTGGGGGCATCCAAGTAATAGAAGTCTATAGGCTACATTCTATTATGCAAATACAGCTTAAGGGTTAGTTATATTACACTTTTGTATCGGTATACCGCAGCCAACTATGAACCTATTGTCACTGTATTCTATTTCTAACTTTAATTCCACTCAACATCAAAGAGCATAACACCCACAACTGTAGTCTCAGCTTCAAGTAAATTTATGGATATGTCAACTGATAAAATAATGCCACAATAACACTAAGAATGAACCAGCCTGCTGCAAAAGTAGAGACGCGTTGTTTGTCCTGCTTGTTTTTGTCAGAAGGTAACCCAACTATCTAGTTACGTTATTCAATCAATAAGACCTTCAGTGTTTAATTTCCCACTGCCTGATCACGAGTATTTCATTTATTGGTACATTGTGTTTAGTGGTGGTAGATATTTCTCTAATCTAAGTAGTAAAATTGTGTTTGCACACAGTGGATTTTGAGGACTAACAATGGCATGGGTTCAGCTCCATTAAGCCATAAGTATTCATAATTTCCCTGCTGTTGTCACTATCTATAATAAAAGTATCAACGTTTGCTGTAGTATAGGACAGCATAGCAATGTGGTGTGGAGACTTTCATTTCATACATACAATTGTGGAAGATTGTGGTTAGACTGTTGTTCTTTCCCAACCAAGCCTTAAATCTTTTAGTTGGAAAGTTGCAATCACATTACTATTGTGTGTGTGTGTATGTGTATGTGTGTGTGTATGTGAGTGACTGTTTTATTTCCATGTCCCTCACCCTGTCTCTCTCACTTTGTTTTTGTTCCTGGTGATCCAGTTCAGGAAGTTGTGACAAATTCCTCAGAGTCCAACACCCCCAGTCTGGACTCAACCCAACACTTTTCCACCACCATCACCTCCGACACTACAACTTTGCTTAAGACGGGAACCGGCATCACAAGTGCACCCCAGGGTGGGCTGGGGGCCGAAGCGGGTGAAGGTCGGCTGTCTTCTTCTGAGCCAGGGAGGGGCACCGCCGCGTGGGGCGCTTTGGGTACCTCCCTCCAGGACCAGGGTCGGTGGCCCCCCAGTCCCAGAGGAGCAGGAATAACTCTGGCTGGGATGGCTGATAGAACCGCCCGGCCTCTTCCTCAGGAAGAAGCGGACAATGGAGCGGATGTGTCTGGTGCCGCTCACATCACCGATGGCCACGGCTTTTCCAGAGAGGATGCACAACACAGGCTTTTACACGACACCGCACCACAACACACAGCGAACGAGGCCACGTCGTCATTCTCACCTGGAACAGTTGCCCCGGAAACACCCGTTTCATTTAGCACACTGCAAAGCGACGCTCTCCCCGCCCACGCGGACGGGGAACTTGTGCCAGCTACTGCGACTGTTTCTATTGCCACCACACACACTGGGGAGCTTGTTACAAACGTGCCCACGTCTGCAGTTATGCAGCTCGCCCCAGACAGACCTACGGCTGCTACATACCCAACACAAAGAGGCTCCTCTGGGCTCGACCGCGGTGCCCTGCCACCTCCCTCCATTCCACCACCACCACCACCATCTTTAATAACCTCCCCAGCCAGACCGCGGGGGACTGGTACCACTGTAACTCAACGTGACGGGTCATCAGAGGACGAGAGGAGCTACGGAGGGAGAGAGACTTCTGCATGGAGGAGGAATCAGCACAGACAGGCCACAGACAGACAACCTCCCACTGTTTGGACTCTGTCAGCCATGGCTGAGTCTTTAAATGCGCATAGTGAATCTAATTTGAAAGATTTAAACTCTACGGACACATATAGTGTAACTGTTGCACCATCCCCCTCGAAAAGGCCAGTCCGGGCTAATCAATCGTCAAACACAGACAGCTCTGAGCTGGACGGCTCCATTCAAACACTATCTTCTCTTCCACATGATGGACCAAAGAACTCCTCTGTACATGTAGTTCCTGATATCACAGATGAATCCTCAGAAACTGCCTCTACTGTTGGTTTGGAAAACGAGGACATGCTACACACCCTCTCTGCCGACCCTCGTCCAACCGCCACACCTACCAAAACACAAAATAGCACAAACTTTGTTGAGGTCACTAGCCCGTACTTAACAACAAACACTTCAGCTCCTGACCAGCCCTTTGTATTCTCTATCTCCTCGGACCAAACCAAAACCAGCCCTGAAACCAACCACTCTCCCTACTGGACAACAACAGCTTTCCCAGGCTCCAATGTGGTCTCCAACACAGCAACGCCCTTGCAAAGGGAAGCACTTCCACGCTCCACCACTAGCACATCCCTCGTCCGTTCCTCTGACGTAACCATGACAACCGCTAGTGATAAAAACTCTAACGGAGAGGTGATTCTGGGCGGGAACGACGACACCACGCAGACTCTGCGTCCCAGTGGGGCAGCGGCACCTGTTGTCCCAAGCACACACACATCATCCCCAACTGGTTCACTGGCAACAACAGTTGGGATGGATGGGAATGGACCCACAGATGTATTGACAGATGGACATAGTGGTACACCAGTGACACCTGTACAAACGGTCGTGTCTGACACTGATACACCAAATCCCACTGATCAAGATGTGGGTACCGTACCCGTGACGCACACAACCCTCGCTGATCACAGAACGATGTTAACGCATGCATCCACACTTGCTCCAACGCCGACAAACACACGCATACATGAACCCTACCCATTTCCCTCCTCTACTGCTGAAATGTCTCCTACATATAACCGGTTCAGTGACTACATCGGTTCCCCCACAATCACCCTTTTCTCAGAGACACTCGCAGTCTCCGAGGCGGCTCCGGGAATCGAACCGAGAAGAGGAGAGCGCGACGAAGACCTCTTCTTCATGACATCAGCACCCTCCCAACAGTCCACTCCTCACAGTCTCCCAGCCACACACACTCCCACAGTCAGAGCTCCAGAGCAGTCCTCCCCCCGGGCGCTTCCAGATCCCAGGCAGGAGCACCACACAGCGGGTACACCATCCACCTCGTCTCCTGTGCCCAGCCGGAACGTAAACACTACCCAGCCACCAAGGTTTTACATAGTACCTGACCAGCCGGCAGCTTTCAGAGGTACAGAATGGGGTGTGTTTGTGTCTAGTCGATCCGCCACTATGACAATCAGCGCCTTGTGTCCGAGGCAAAATAGTTTGACTTGCAGCCAAAGGCTTTTAGTTTCCAACCGTCCAACCGTAGGCATCCCTGAGATGCTTAACCACTTCCTGTTCATTATTGACATCATGTATCTGACTGTAAGAAAAATATGTCCTTGTGTCTGGCAATATAGATATAGAGGAGATTGGATATATATACATGGAATCCTAAAAAACTTTTTGTTTTGCTTGTTCACGGCAGTGGAGTCTATGGAGCTGCTGTTGCAGATCATCGTAGAGGAGTTAAACTCTACTGACACGGAAGTGGACATGGAGG
>OOFG01069170.1:7059-23716 GCA_900323295.1 Molva molva | reverse complement strand
GTGATAATCATCCGTGATTCAGGGCAATTTTTAAAATTCAATGGACACTAAGCACCGTTGTTTTTGGTGCTTTTTACCCTGCCATCACGAATTGTTCCAGTCATTGTTGAATAATTGGGATAATGAGCTGACTCGGTTTTTTGGGGCAATTCATAGTTAAATGTGGTCCAATGACGCCACAGGTTAATAATCTGTCAGAAGATAATATATAATATTAATGGATTTATTTTTCATACATATTGTGGGGAATATTATCAAGGAGTGCCTTGGTTGTAGGATTTATTGTTAACTTGTTTGTTGTGGTCCATTTGATTTGTTGTGAAAGACATATAATAATATTTTATTTATTTATTTATTTAATATTTTAGTGGCATTAAGTCAGCAGTATCATGAATTAGGCCTAATAATAGTTGTTCTGTTTAACAAGCCAGGATACACTTGTGTTGAAATATAGTGTGTGTTTGCAATGCTAAGCTAACTGCATAGTAAAAGCCTATTCAAACAAAATGTGGACACAATTGCAATAGCTATGATCACAACAAAATTGTTTGAAAATATATTTGTTCGACAGACAAACACACATGCAGCCCACCATTTCAATATATACAAACAACATTTTCAACTTATGATCCTGTGTGATTATACCCAACATAATTGAAAAACTAGCATTTCTTCCCTCTCCAACACACTGTGTGTATCAATGTGTATTGAGAATTCTTGTCATTCTCACAAGATGGTGTCACCTCGGGGCATTCACTGATGGAACTAGTCACTCACTGCGACGTTGCGAGGAAACAAACATTTAACCGAAGCATTAATCCTATTTTTGAACTGCCTGAAAGATCTTTTGCTGTCGTCACATTCCTGTCAATCAACTCCAGCCAGGCCCCACTCCAGAACAATTAAAATTTTAGGCCATGAGTTTGAGTTTATCTATATAGCAAGCTACTGAATGTAGCAAGTTGTCATGCCGTGTTTTCCTGTCGTCCTTGACCTTTTCTCGTCTACTGTTTGTCTGCAGATGAGATATTAATATTTATGGGTGTATTAACACACAATCCATGCACTCCAGCCCCTATCCCTTCATTGGACATTTTTAGATACAGAACAGCAGACAAAATATACAATGGCGGGTTTACAACCTGCCAGCCCTCATTGACACTGCCGTCACGTGCAAAGAACTCACCATAGTTCATGACCCCCGGCCACCCACTTTACCCGTGCCTCACCCCTCTCCCATCGGGAGGAGCGGAAAGAGCTGTGTGCCCTCGGCCAGAACCACACTCCACAGACTAAACATATCATGGATCTTGTTTAATTCATCATGTTTGTTGTTTGTTTCTTTGTGTCATCTCATGTGTTGCATGATGAATAATTGTAGCAACACATTTCCCCCTGCGAGGACAATAAGGAAAGAATTTAAAAGATAAGCCATTGGAGTATTGAAAGCATTATGAGGATAAATGAATCGCTCAGCAGCTCTTAAAGAGCAGAGGGGCACAAAAGTCGTCTGTTTAACAATAAGAAAGCGTTTGCAGTTTCCCAGAAATACAGAGTAGCTCTGCCCAGACAGAGGCGCTGTCCAGGGTGCTGATCTGTGACCTTCTGTCCAATAGCACGGTGGTGTTGAATGTCTGTGGGCGTCATATGCCTGTCTATAGCCACGTGACGATCCACTGCTGTCCTGCGTCACACAGGTCAGGTAAACACACACAGAAATGGACAGGCAAAAATAAGCAACGGAAAAGGAGATGGAGATCTAAAAACAAACACAGAAGGACATCAAAACTGAGGCAAAGAGGAGTATGTATGACAAACTGTAAGAGGTGGAGCAAGAACATGGAAAGAGTTAAAGTAAATTCAAGCACCCTCGTTGGAGTTTGTCCCTACGAAAAAAGCCTGCTTTTGTCGCACTACTAGGAGACACTTATTTACTTAAGAGCTGTGGCTATTCCGTTTTTCAAACTTTGAAGATTTGAGTCGAGATCTAAACCAGGATCAATCCATATCACTACCATGTCACCCACTCACACCACTTTTCATCAGGTTTTAGGATTTGGATTTCCTTTTAAATTGGAAGCAAATGGAGAAAATAAGAAGAAGGTAAAGAAGATAATAAGGATAGAAGAATAGGATGAGACAAAAGAATGTCATTAGAAGATCCCGACGACCTAAAGCAGGCAGAGAGGGGATACCATCTACATTATAGGAGTCATTTCGATTCCGGAAATAAATAGATTCGTGAAATGACTATGCCATGAGGGCTTTCTCCTCTTTGACATTGCTCACCTTGCAGAAAGGAGAGCAGCCGTCGCAGCCTGTATAATTCAAGTCAAGGGCTGCAAAAGGCCTTGCAGAGACAAGAGACACCTGTAAGCAAAGAGGCACTCAGCACAAAGAGCAGAACACTATAAGAAGTGGGCATGAAAGAGGCCCACAGGATTAATAGGTGGCTAGATTACAGGTGCTGCACCACTGACTTGAAGGATATACACCCTCCAGACATGACACTCAACAGACCTCTCCAGCCATGGGAAACAGAGCCGTAACCCTCAGGTTCAGAAAGCAAAAGTCTGTCCCCAGTATTTAAGTCAAGCACCCAGATTATCTAATGATCACAGCCCTGACATGCGACTGTCCACCACGACCAGGAAATGGTTCTGTTAGTGCAAATATTTATGTGCACACGTCTTTAATTTCTTCCCACTGGCTTAGAATGTTGACACTTTCTTTTTTTTTGACTCCTTAAAACTTAAAGGTGCAGTGTGTAGGATGTAGGTCGTCTAGGGGTGAGGTTGCAGATTGCAACCAACTGAATACCCCCCCTCACCTCCTCTCAACCCTCCCTTTCCAAGGGCAGGGGAATCTACCGTGGTCTTTTCTGGCCTGTTAGGTGCCAGTAGGTACTTCCAAAATGATGTCATCGTCAACAACAGCATCGAGTAGCCAAGTGTCAAGTGCTAAGGTTCCTTGATAGATTTATAAATTGTATTTAGTTATTTAGTCTGGAAAACTATAGATCATAGCTTGCAAGTAGGATTGCGATTGGGATTGTTAATTGTTCTGCATTGGGGTACCGTTTTATTGGTAACGTTGGCTAGCGTTAGCAATGTTTGTCCGCTCTGGGCTACTGTAGAAACATTGAGGTGCAACATGGCGGGCTCCATGGGAGAGGACCCGCTCCCTATGTAGATATAAAGGTAACAAAACAGTAAAACAATTCTTATTTTCATGGGATTAAACACTATGTGTTAACACACACATTAACACATACTTATTATTATATATTCGATTTATTTCAAGTGCTTTTAGGAATTGGGGAGGAAATACATTTTTTGTATATTGAGCATTTATTCATCAACGTTTAGTCCACGTTCTTGATGATCCCACAAAATATTCTATGATGATGCAGACTACTTTGCTTTTACAAAATTAGCATTCATATGATTCAAATCCATCTAGTAGCCTAATGATGCCATGTAGATCTGTACGACTAAGCACTAAGTTGAGAATAAAATGCACGGGAGAATAGAGGAAGGGTATTGGAGGGCTCAACTGAAATAATTAGAGATGATGGAGTTGGAGAGATGAGGAGTCTGTAGCCCCAGAGCGCTCCAGAAGTCTTCTCCTCCATAAGGATGTGAGACAGATCACACGTGAAGCTGCAAGGAACTTGGTTTACCCCGTTTTAATTCCACGTTTTTGCTGGTACGGCAAAAACTGCAATGGGGTCGGCAGTGCATTATTCACCGCATGGTTTTCTGGTCCAAGTTTCATTATAATTGTGTCTGTGTACTTCTTGCTCGACCAACTCCTATTTGTTAAAAATGATAACATTTGTTAAAACTAGACTAAAATCTGTAGAACTATATCATGAATGAGTTATTCTTTCTATCGCTTTTCCGCAAGTTCGGCCCACTCACATAGAATACAGTCGTAGAGAATTGAAGATCAAATTTGGAAATGATCATTGGACCAACAATGTCAATATGATGTCAGTATTGTATTCTGGGTGTTAATTGTTAGGTAGGACGTCATCATTTAGTTTTGGCCAATAATAGATTAGCATGAAAAAAATAACCTTGATTTGAGAAAGAAATCTCGCTCGCTGTTGTCGCTGTTGAGGCATTTTAATCAAAATTTCAGTAATGGATTTTTACCAAAGAAGAGAGAAATTTTAATTTAAAAACAGAATACATACAACCTTGTGATTTAAAGAAAAATACCTGCTTGGAAATGTAAATTTTGTTCAAACCTTCGAAAGAGCTTTGTGTTCAACAAGCTTCACTATGGCTATGGCAACTATGTTCTGTGTTCAGACAATTATATTATTTAGAAGCCTATACTGGACTTTCTCCAATCTACCATGAAAACCATAGTAAAAACAGAACTCAGCGGTGAAACGCAAGGTTAGCCTCATCATAGTTGTTTGTGTCTGTCAGCACTTGCCAAATCAATTTTTTATTTCAGAAACTCATTCACCAGCTCTTTGCTGAGATCTTCACCTGGATATTTATTGTTCAAAATACCTTTAAATAGCTCTTAACCTTTTCTGACTCATTTGTTCTGCTGTTTGTGTAAATCTGTAACTGTTACTGCTTTTTTATTGCACTCCTGCACCTATCTTTAAAAAGAAAAAATCGATTCTATTTGTCCTCTTTATGACTTGCTCTCCGAAAAGAACGACTAATATGGTATTTCTAATATGATAAGCACATGAAAGTTGAACAGGAGTAGGGCGAATCATGCAAAAAGAAACGTAGAAGTAATGAGTCATAATTGGTTAATCGCTGCATTCAATATTGTGTTCAAAAGGGATGGATTGGGGTGCCCCGGTAGCTCTCTGGGTAGAGCGCGTACCATTAAGGCTCAGTCCTTATCGCAGTGACCCGGGTTCGATTCCTGCCCGTGGTCCTTTGCTGCATGTCTTCCCCTCTCTCTCCCACACCTTCCTGTCTATCTCACTCTATAATAAAGCATTAAAAATGCAAAAATAAATCTTAAAAAAAAAGAAAAAGGGATGGATTCTCAGAGGTGGCCAGTGAGTCTGTGTGGGCAGCAGCTGCATCCCTAACTGATGTCTTAATACATCCTTCATGCATTATTCATGTGGGCCGGTTGGGGGACGCTTTCCAATGGGCCATACCTGAGACTTATCTCCCTCACTGGCCTCCGTGTCTCCGTCAGGCTCACTTAGGGGAGAGAGAGAGAGAGATACAGTGATACAGTTTGGGTAAATATTTATTTGTGCTTTGAACATTTTCAATAAACCCGCTCCACCCGTTTATGTTCATTTACCATGCTAATGAGGTTAGCAAGGTTCCACTTTGATTCCCCCTGCTACTGATTGATAAATCTGTTAAAGACCCATGCACCTCCCAACGATATTTCAAGCGCTAAGTGGCACAATGGCACGGTTGTTGTTTTGTTGCCGTTGTTTTTCCCTCCTTTTTTTGTCAACGTTAGTCTTTTGTCCAAAATTGATGACCTTTACGCCGTCCCACATTTGTTCTTTATCTGAACAACAAGGGAGACGGATATGTTTGACCTTCTGCTGCTGATGAAATGGCATTTGTACCGGCAGGCAGTAGCGGCGCTGCCGAACCCCTTCTTGCTGTCACAACTGTGCTCGTGTGCTGCTGTAATCCTCCCCCACTTTCGCTGCCACCTCTCGCTATCATGGGCGCTGGACAAATAGATGCCTCTGCACTGAGTGGCTGTGGCATAGAGAGTGTCGGTGCCGGGCGTGTTGATTTTTGCTTCCGATAAACGGTGCTTTATCACTCGCTATATTTTGGCCTCTACATCTTTGCTGCTGCCACTCCGCATGGACCAGATCAAATTAAATGGCACCCTGCCCTGAAAGCAGATAGCTAAACTTTACTGATTTGAATTGTGGTATTTCTTTTGGTGTACATGTTCTTTTCACTCCAATTATGTCTCTTTAATGATGGGCCCCTTTTTACAATCATAGGTTAACAGTTTGCACTCCGCTTGGAGTAAAATCTTGCTAGTGGCCAAAATACTTTATATGAGTATTGGAAAGGGGACTTACCATAATGGGTATGGTGATTAGGCTAATTCTATAGTCTAACAATGACTGATTAACTGTACCGGCACACACCTGTGTCACCTCCAATTTGCTTCCAATTTTCCACTACAAGCGGAAGGGGAACACAAAGAACAGATTTTCCAGTTGACGGCAAGGAACAAATCACTCCAGGTGTGTTTATTATGTAGCCAGAATGCACATGACACAGATGTATGCAGGTGCGGTTACTGAGTTGTCAAAATTTAATTAGAATGAATCACCACACTTTTCATGCCATTGCGGAATCCACTTTTTCAGCAATTTGTAGTGCCTTATTCCACTCACACAAACATGCGTTACAACAGGTAATTACAATTGGGCCAACCGGTCATTACTTTGCATGATGGAAACGCACTATAGACCCACCAGCTCCCTTACAGCACGTGCCCAGGGGATGCCGAGGGATGAAAAAGCAGGCTGTCCGGGCAGTTGTACGCCAGTTGTATGAATATCGAGTCATCTCCCCGATGCAGAGAGAGAGCTAAACTTTAGTTGAACCTGCAGCCAGTTGTCAGAGGGACTCCGTCAGGTCCTTAACCAGCGGTTGCCACCTGATCAATAGCAGGTGTCAGAGTGACAAAGTTTTTGTGTGCCATTATAACTAATGGAGCACATTGGACTGTATGCCACCTCTGGGGGTGTTGACGCAGGCCGGAGCCTCCTCAGGCCTCCTCATAATGAACGCACAGCGAGAGGTGGATAGAGTGAGAGTAGCACACCGGCTCACGCCATTGATCAGCAGTGCGGCTCGGCTATCTCGCCATACATAACCCCCGGTTCCGAATTATGGGCTGGATATTTATGAGATGGCTGACACGAATAGATGTAGTCTAACAATGGAATGGTATCGGAAGTCATTTTCAGACATATTACGGGAATATTTTTGCATCAGATATAGGTTTCTTATTAAAGTCTACCTTTAGCCATACTTCCATTGAGATGTACACTGTGTGATTCCGATGTGAGGAATAGCCTACATGTTCCAAAACATATACCTAATTTAAATTCATATTAGGGTGAAGGTGATAGTAACTTGGAATGTTGTATAGGCCTACATTGACCTAAGGAAATACCAGGCTACATCATATATGTGCTAGCATGCATTCAAGGTAATTGCTTTTGCTAGCATAAGCATAAGCATGAGCAGCTTTGAGGGCTCCTTGAGCAAGACATGCCCCTACCCCTAACCGCTGCAGATGAACCGATTTGGACGAAGTGGCCTTGTGTGGTTGAAGCTCCTTTCACTGAGTCAATGTGTGTGCGACTGGGAGGATCTTTGGTATTAACTTTAAAGTCCTGTGAGTGGGTGTCAAATCTAGAAAAGCACCATAACAGTATATTCATTTTATAGGCTAATAACATCTGTACTCCGAGACTAGACATCATAACTTGCCCGTCTCCAAAGAAAATGATGTCCATAAAGACATTTTAATCCTTTTAAATGGTGGACTTTTTTTTCCGAAACACTGGAAGTGGTGCCAACATTATTAAATGTTGCTCTTCATTCCCTGTCCCTTAGGGTACCTTTCTCATTCCTCTGATTCAGGTTTTTCCCCACATCTGTGTTGGGGGGGCAAAATGGCACTAAAATGCAGCCCTGGTAAGATTGTGGCTTTCCCACAATAACCATGTGGACTTGGCCTCTCTTGCTCTTGAAGCAGCCTCTCACCCATTCAAAGACATACAGAAAAGCAGACAAATCTCTTAGCAGCAGTATAGGCCATTATCGAGATATCAAGATTCAGATGTTAAAATGTATTTTCATTGAATATAGATCAATAAAAAAGTTGCTGAAACTCAAAATTTAAAACGGTCACAAATGTATTTTTCGTAACTTGGTTAGCAGTGCAATGAAAGTACAACATTTTTTGTGGTGGATTCTTTTTTCATATTTACTGTGAATCGTTCTCGTGGGGAAGGCAGCATAGTGGTTCAATGCAGCCACATGCTTCTGCTTTGTCGCGATTAAAGCCTGATTTAATTTGCTCCATTGTTCATTATGTGCTGAAGATCAATCTGCCAAAAGAATGGATCATGTGTATTAAAGCGTTGAGAGAAAAACCTCCAAGGTAAGCAGGTGCCATTGTCCATTCTTCACAAAACTGCAGTTTGAGTCGTTATCCTGTTTTGCATTGCATTTCCTGTATAAAGCAATACATAATAGTAAAACTTTGATTTCCTTTTATTACCCAAGGCCCTTGCAAGGAAAAAAACAATTTTCTAAAAGCTGGGCAAAAAGTTAGACTGAGCAGTTAAAAACAAGATCTTTGGCCTCAATTCAAGAAATGGGTTAAAACATTGCCAAATCAAAGGAAACGTTAACATTGTACATTGAATTCAATTCAAGGCAATGCTATGCTATGAAGAAGTGTATACCATCGCATTTCTTCATGATCAATGCAGAAGAAGTAGAATAGGATAACATTTTTTATTTTAATCCACATCTGTCATCGTCAACTACCTTTCCGTGGATTTCATTAAAATCGGATTAATGAAATACAATAGAAAAAGCCGTAGTTGCAGCTTGGACCACCTCATCTGTGTGGTATAATTTGTGGCAATTACACTACTCCATTACAATTCCAGTGACATTGGTATGAATAATGAAAGGCCGGACGCAGAGTGCTGCCACAGCTGGAGAGTTCATCGATTGTTGAGCACAGTTGACCTATGTCAAGCACCATCTGTTCCCTGTCGCTGAGATGCACGGTGCCTTTCTGCAGACTGCCGATCCAACCTGCTAAATAAGGAAAGCGCCGTAAAAATGTTGACAGCACTGGCCAATCAACCAGTATGGGATTTTGCAAGGACAAACACTGTATTTTTTTTGTGGTTTTAATTGTTAGTTTAAATTTAACTAGATTAGCACTGCTTGGGACATACATGAGCTTACTTGGTCTGGTATGTCCGAGGTTGGGAGAAGTGGTATTGATGTTGATATTAGCTACATATCTAATGTAAAACATGTACACACGTGACAGTGAAGAAGTCAGAAGTGAAGCAGCATGATATACAGGGCATGATATACAGGGCCCTTTCTATTACACTTTCTATTTCACTTCCAGATGTAGGGCAGATCTATCTATGCGAGTGTCACTGCCACAGTCAGACACTCCATTTCCACAGTTTCATATAGTGCACGTTTTATTTATGATTTCACCAAGTACCAGCAAAACATATTTTCTATTACATACAATTGTGTATTTGTGTATGTATGTAAAGCATGTTTGCTGCAAATATGAGGGAGGAGCGATTACTTTTTCATTATCTTGTATTGGTCAATTTAAGATTTTGAAATGGTTTTTCATGTAAATGGCTGCATGCGCCTGCAGCATTTATTATTGACTAGTTTATGGTTCTAGGTTTCACATCTCAATGGTGGGGTGAAAAAAAAGATCACCTTAATAAATCACATCTGGTTGGTTCCAAACAGCATGTTGGCGTACGCGTTGCAGCCTCAGCAAATAATCTATATTTACTACCGCCTGTTTCCACAGGAAATTGCCTTGGTAGGGTGAAGCAGCAGTGGGGAAGTCCCTCCTTAAATCTCCAACGAAGTGACAGTTTAAAAAAAAGTGTGTCTTTGACATGGCGCGCACATCGTATTGGTAATTCCACCACCAGGCACGGCGGTGTGATCGCGACACTTCAAAGCTGTGGAAAATGCTCTTTCCATGGTCATCTGTAAAAATCAGAGGGTGAATAATTGTCGGGGGCGAATGGGAAGCGTTAGATGCACTGTGTAATACCCCCATCTGTCATGGAGCGACGGGAGAGACGAGGGAGAAAGAAAGTGGAATCAACTGTTGAGCCATTGCATTTGCTTTGGTTTTATTACATCATAGAGAACAAGGGCTCTGTATGGAAATGCATATGTGGGTGTCTATGGGAGTCTGCAAGAATCCCAGAGCGCACTCAGCTCACGGTGTGTATACCATATGGCATAGGTCCCAGAACTTCCTCTTTCCTCTTAATCGGCATGTGAACTCCCACTCCTCATATTGTAATGTGTACGTTTTGGATCACGCGTTGATAAAACAATTTGAATGTGGGTGGAGGTCTCAGGTCTTATAAGGGGGGGCTAGCACTTTGCTTTGATTCATGAATTGATTGTTCAGGATTTCTAGAGGACTCAAGTGACCTTAGAGAAAGTAAGGACACAAGGTAGGGACTCCTATTGTCCTCTTGTCTGTGTTGAGAGACAATAATCTACCAATTCGGACAGCATTTGTTTCTCAGGATGACGGAATATAATATTTATATGTCTCCTCTGTTTCCAGACGACTTTGAATTCATGGGAGAAAGTGTGTAAAAGCGATTCACAACCACAATTTACAATTCAATTGATAACCACAAGCGTAGGGAGCGAAATTAGGAATGAGCAGGCACTTCAATCAAACTTTCAATGTTTTGCATGCACCCCCCTTTCCCTGTCATTATTCTAGTCATGGAAGGAAGCCAGCAACAGAGCTACTGAGGGAGGAGGCTTACGACCGAGCCTCATTTATCTTCACTACCACGTGACGGCGTGGGTTCAAGAGCCTCATTTGAAATTGGTAAGCGGCCTGACATATGTTCTGTGAACTGTTGCTTATTATAATGGGAGTGTGCGCCTGTTGTGTGTAGGCCGTCTGTGTAGTGTGTCGTAGAAATGCGTTGATGCATCCATCTTGAAGGTGGGGCTTCAAATGCATGAATTGATTCAAATACTTTATCGAATTAATTACAATAATTGTAATTGCAAAAATGAACGTTGAGCTTTGCCGATTGCTTGTATTGCATATATTTCTCGGAAACGTCATAATCTCGTCTAGTCACACTATTAATTTTTCATTAAATTTTCATTGTTGAAATTGCCATTGTATCAACCTATAGGTAAACATCCTATCAGTCACAGCTATGACCCATTCATGCCTGAACAGACTATGGCTCTATAGCCTCTCACAGGAACAATATGGCAGGGAATGAGAAGTACAATATATCATTTGACGTTGGAACTGCTAAACATTTCTCAATGGGTCTTCCCTGCAAGCATTGCTTTGAGTCAAATCAGATATTCACTATGTTCTCAGTAACATTATTGCTTAGATTGCCTTGACATCAAACATTGTTGATGATAAAAACAGCAAACAGGACAAGAACAATTTGGTTGTAACCAAACATAAATTCAAACTACAGAGACAGTTTCAAATGCAGATTGATATTGACTAGCAGGGTTTCGCTGGGTGGACAGACACAGGCTACACGGTCATAAATTTATTAGTAACTAATACATTTATTAGTAACTCGATTTCTGCCTTGGAGGCAGTGTGCCCCTTCAACTATCAATGCCAGTGTTTTTTAACCTGTGGTACGCGTACCACACCAGTACCACTAGTGGTACACCTGTACCACTGGTGGTACGCGTAATGAGGGTACTGCATGTGGTACGTGGCATTTTATTCTTGAAATAGACAAATTTACTATAACACATCAAATAATATAGATCATTGAAAATAAATATATTATAATCATTGTTCGGTAAATATAGTATTACGGCTTGTTATTATTTCAAGTGTTGCTTTGTGCATTCCATCAAATGTTTTCCATTGTAATTTTCCATTGATGTTCTGTGTTGATTTGTGTTTGCTAAATAGAAACACATAAGGAGCGTTGCTGACTTTTTCTTTCCACTGGTTGCCACTAGCCACGGCCTTCTTTCAGCAATAATTATGTATAAAGGGGTCACTGGCACTCTTTGCTCAGCCACCATATGTAAGCATATGTATTTTTATCTTGATGTTATTTGCTATTGAAACAGTAGGAGCCGACATCTGTACTTTGACTGGATGTTGCATAAGACTGCATGTACTGTTTATTATGTTCTCTTATTTGTGTTGATGTATTTCTTTAAGGTATAGCAGTCTGGTCCCTCTTGCATGGATATGCTTCATCTGCGGTCAGTGAACCCAATGCTGAGAGTGGAGGAGATCTTTACCTGAACATACATTGAGAGATCAATTGCATATTCTGCACATGTATATATATATATAATTTACATTTGATAATATTCTACTAAATAGTATGTACATTGGAATGCAGAATGAGTATCTGAAGTCTGGACCTGCAGTGCCTTTCTGTGGTGCTGGCATTGCAACTCAATTAGTGCAACGCTATTGCCATTTCGGTTTCTGATTGGTTCAAATTGGCTAATTATTCTGGCACCAATTTGAACCAATCGTAAACAGCAGTGGCAATTATGTTGTGATTCACCAGAAAAAAAGGGTGCCCTCCCTCAGCGATTCGGTTCTGTTTTTTGTTACTCAGTAGGATCGCTTTGCGGAGCTCTAAGAAAAAGACACTTTGTTTTCGTAATATAACGGAGGAGAGCTTTTCTTGCTTGAGCCCCAGTATTTATTGATGTTTTTGTGTTTACCCCCCGTTTGTGTTCACACACGTTTGTCGATCAAACAACCTGACATCCCATTATTGAGCTCCTGTGTTTATTCAGCGTGGTTCAGCTATAGGAGAGGGCCATGCCGTTCAGGAGGCTCATTGTGGCTGCTGAATGATGACACGGTTCACCCAATATATTGAACCGCCAGTCTGCTTTTCCCCTTCAAATCTCTTGTTTTTCCCTTGCTCTACTGACTCCTGGATAGAGCCCCACTTCTCTCAAACAGTTGTAATTTCAAATAACACCTTTCGATGATGATTCATCACGATAAGCACAGCAACCTTGTTTGGCCCAAAAAGGGGAACCTTAAAAGTCTTCATGAATTAATTTGGATTTTCATATTCTTACATGGTTTGGAACATATTTATTATCTACTATTTGTACAGCTACTGTATTTGTTACATACACACTCATTATGATATACTAATGTGATACCATCTCATTAGTTACCAAATGTTTGAAGACTATTGTTGAATACGTTTGTTGCAAGGTCCATTGCTACACGCCACCTAGGTGGCTGCCACACTCCACCTAGGTGACTTTTACTGGGCTCCTCCAGACAAGGACGCAGGGTGGTGGTGTTGAAAGCCGGTTTATTGTAAGGTTTGCAGACAATGATACATGACGATGGTGCTCATTGTTGCCATGCAGGAGATCTCTCCCTGAGTGTGTGTGGAGATGGCTGGTCTAACCCGTGCACATTGATTGCTCAATGTGCAACAGGTGTGCAGCCTCACCCAGCCCCAATCAGTCTGACTCGGGCCAGATGAGGCTGCTCAAACCAGCCATCATCCACACACACTCCACGTTTTTATTATATCTTCCGACTAAGTCACATGCAATTATTATCTTCACTTTGTAGTTGTATATTGCACATTAAATATACAACTTAAATGTGAACTACATGTTTTGTTTACAGTCCTTTGCGTGTCGTATATATTCTATTACAACGCAACCCCAAAAACCACAACAACAAAAAGAAGCAAAGGCATTTGTTCGTACACACACGGTGGACATTTACGAGGCTCTCTACACTGCCTGCGTCAGCTAGCAACTGCTCACACAGTATCGACAATGTACAGAAAATAGGGCAGGTGGGAGAATTAAGGATTCACAGCCACCCATAAAAGAAAGATGGAGCACCAGTGATTTACATTCGATAACTTGGAGTGCAGACCACACTTTTCCTCCTTCTAGAATATTATGCAACAGTGCAAGTAGAGGTAGGGGATGTGATGGTTTTCTGATGCTGTGTCTATATGTGGCGGCCAGCTGTTCTTCAATATTCCTCCGCAGTGGCATTTAACTTGGCTTTTTACACTCTAAACAGGGCTGACTGTAATCTTGAACAGAACAACAAATGTCTCCTGCGTGGCGATTAATGACAGTCTTTTGCATCAGAAAGGACAGTTGATAAGCAGGCTCACTGATTTAACATGCTAAGCGTTGGACACATACGGAAAAGCACCATCATGTTGAGTGGGCCAGCAGAATTGTAATGTATTGCGGTCGTCCATTACTGTGTTCTGTCGCGAAGGAGATGTGCAATTAGTGTGTCGTCCTTGCTTGAAGATTGGCTATTTCAGACATTGTACAGTACAAAATTGCCACACACACATTTCTGCTTAAAGCACTATGTTAGAATTGTTTTCCCAAATGCCGATTGGACAATATATAAATCAAATGAGCCTCTATATAATAGAAATAAACATCACTTTACATTTCAATGATATTTGGTAGCGTATACCAGATTGTTCCCATATATCCAAATGTTTTAAACATAGACCTACGCTCAAGTTAACTTTCGACTTTCAAGGTAAGGCTGGGGCAACCGCGATGCTTTAAATAACAAGCAAACAACACCTTTAGATTTGTCCACATGCTTGTCCCCCTTCTGATTGCCTTTTGCTAATGAATGCTAAGATCCAAAGCCAGTGATTAATGGCAAGGGCAGGAAATTAAAGCCTGCTAACAAGGGGTGTCATTGTCCCCTAACTCATTCCACGGTTACCTGGGACAGGCTTGGCCATTTCTTAATTACTCCAATCAGTACTGACGCACCATTCACACATCCAGACACAGCAAGCTACAACGGACAACTCCTGGAACCCGCTGCACAGATAAGCATTGACTTGATGGTCACATGACCGGGCTTCTGGGTGGCAGATTAAAAGATTCTTAACCTTGTCATGAGGGAGATGTGGGTTTGGCTTGAGGAAAAGACTTGTCTAAATGTAAATAAGTGGAGCATTTCTCTCACCGCTTGCCTCCCTCTCTCCCTGCGTCCCTCCTTGTACTTTCAGCTGTAATGGATAACACTGCCAGCTGTGTAATTACTCAATGTCTCCCCTCTGGACTGTTTTCATTACTCCCTTTAGAATGTGTCTGGGTGTCAGAGCAAAGTGGCTTTCACCCCCCCGCGCGATCCCCACCGCTCCCCAGCCCTCTGTCCTCTTGTGCTTCCTACTCGGTTTCTCTTATTCCTGCATCCTAAAGGAAAGTGACAGACCATGCCGAGAAGTTTAGGTAAAAGTTTTGAACGGTCTATCCCTCAGCCTCCACAGTCCACCTGACTGGTCAGCTGCCCTTTCACATTTTTGCCATTCATGGCGCTGCCCTGGTCTCTGCTCCCATCGCACTCATACCGCGTATTATCGCAGCGTTCCAAGTCTAAATATATTTGATCAAGCTTGGCTGGCGCTGACCTTCGATGCACGTCCAATCACAGTCCGGTCTGATCTTTGTTTTCAGAAATCAGTTGCCATGGTGAGTTGAGCCAAGTTCAACTATTTTCTTTGAGAGATGAAATTGTCTTGCGGACCAAAGGTTGCCATGTCCAATGGACTTTTCATCCTCAAGTGATCAGGGGCAATACATTAGATTGGTGTTGTTGATACATTTCAGTAAGGAAAGCAACAACCAGCTGTGTAGCTCAGCAAGGCACAGAGCCACACAACACGGGGATAGCGATGCTAACCCCTTGCCTCATGTGTCTTCTTTGACAGGCATAACCGTGATGCGCATAGCGTTTAATTGCTTGTTATGGATTATTGTGGGCCAAATGGAAAAGTGGGGGTGGCACACACACTGCTACAGTATAAGCACATAATCAAAATGCCTCCTTACTCAAAATTGTGCCATTTGAATCAAAGATCTGCACGTTAAATCCCACGGTTTACTACTACCGTTACATGTCAGAATGTTCTACTAAGAAGTGTCTGTACTTGGTATGCAGAAGGGTCATTAACTTTCTGACAGACACAACTCAGTGTACGTCTAGACATACACATTTTCAATTCCATGGGTCATGTGTGCTCTCACCCTTGCTCTATTGGCTATAAACACTTGGCTGCCCCCCTCAACCCTCTGAGATTTCTTTATTTATTCCCCTATTTTGAGGTCAGGTATCGCATCCAGATGATAAGATGTCCAACCGCTAGGGGGAAAAAAACAACACAGGTCTAAGCTGTATTGACCTGTGACTGAACCGTATCCCAAACTGTTTAGATGGGGAAATTCTTCCTGAAACAACTACCATCATAAAATCACATAAAAGCAGCTTTCAAACATGTAACATCCCAGGCATGTATATTCTGCCAGATCTGTGGACTGGAAAGTTTTGCGTCGCATCGCATGAGATCAACAATCAATGTGCTTCATGAGAAAGTCCAAGCCTCCTTCTCTGATAGGGCTGCCTCTCTTCTCCACAGCCACTATAAGAATCAATTCTCTCCACCAGCGGAACTGTCAGGTTCACGGCCCACCTGCCCCAGTCAAGGGCACGCTGAAGCAAACGAAAGGCACATCATCCTACCAGCATGGGGGATTACCACCTGTCTGCTTCTGTCTGTCACCAAAGCAGACACTCCCGAACAACTTCACTAGATATGTCCATCAGGAGGCCCTCCCTCAATCACAAACAAATCCTTGGTGTGATGAGTATAAAGCACCAGGTGTACTGCGGCCTCCTTCCTCTCTGGTCCAGCCAGGACTACTATTGTCTGGATGTTGTGAAGCAGCCACCGCTCCCATTAATCATGTCTGCTTGCAGATTTTTTTTTGGGTTCATTTCTACTTTTGCAGTGGTGTGTGTGTGTTGCATAGCTCATAAATGCTAATTAGGTGCACTG
>OOFG01068817.1:0-15292 GCA_900323295.1 Molva molva | reverse complement strand
CATACACATTCCTGAAAGCATCAACAATCACTTATTAGAGTGCCAGCCGTCAGAACCCACTGCGCCAGTATTAGAGGAAAGTAGGTAGCAATTACCTACTTACCTACTAACTTACCTACTAACTAATTGCTAGGCAGCTGCCTAGCAATTAGCATGGACTTTACGTCCTTCCCCCTACTCTATCTCAAACTTAATTCAACCTGCCATTTCAAGTTGCTAAAAGTGTGACTTAAAGGACTCTGCATGTTCTGACCGGTATTGTCTTTTAGAGGATACCTTTTCCTAACATACGTTATTTGACCATAAAGTAGGTCTATAGAAGCTCATGTACCCCCCCACATGAGCTCACCGGCAACAACTCAACCCTCCCCCCTGCTGCGTATAGCCCCACCCAACCAACTACATGTTCTTCAGTTCTGATGCCTACAAACACAATCAGGCCAAAACACAATACTCCACAAGGTAAATAAAATAACCTGGCAGCCCACACACACACACATAGCAAGCTGAGGGCAGTTAGATGACAGAATAAGATAAGACAATTAATTTATTTACATTATCTTGATCTAACAAGAAACCAAAAACATGTAATTCACATAAATACAGAGAAGAAAATTATTTATGAATAGTAAATAAATAAATACAAAAATACATGGATAAAATTAAAGGTGAAGTGTGTAGAATTGAGTGGCATATAGCGGATGGGATTCGGCAGGAATGGAATATAATATTCATAATAATGTTATAATTACTGTACAATCCCATGAAATTAAAATGGTTGTTTTTTCGTTACCTTAGAGCGCCCTTTATATCTACACAGGAAGCGGGTCCTCTTCTACGGAGCACACCATGTTGCTCCGCCATATTTCTACAGTAGCCCAGAACGGACAATTGGCTCTGGAGAGGACACGTTTCTTATAAAACGCTACAACAATGCGGAACGTTACAAAATCATAATCGAAATCTTACTTGTAGGCTATAACCTATAGTTGTACAGACGAAATAACTAAATATGATACATCTTTGAAGGAACTTAATCGCTTGACACTTGGCTACTCGATGCTGTCTTCGACGATGACATCATTTTTTAACAGTACAGGCCACCACCAGGTAGCTTATCTTACGTCGTTGGAAATGGGAGAGGGGAGGGTGCGAGTATTGGTTGAAATCTGCAGCCTCACCGCTAGATGCATCCTACACACTGCACCTTAATGTGCATGTGCTTGTGCGTTTGAATTATGTATGTGTTTTAATTATGCTTTATGTTAATTGGTCTTCAAGGAAAGTAAAATATGCAGTCAAAGGATCTCTCCAGGTTTAGGGTTCACCAGCCATTGGCCAATGTTGTTGCATTTTATGAAACGAATTTGTAGCTCGCGATTTTATTCTGTCATTTATTTTTGTAGACCAATGTCTCCCCCTATTGTGCATCGATGGAAATACGAATCGCCGGATATTTGCACATTGGAATCAGAAGAGTTTGCACGCCTTTATGGTTGGTGTGGCGGACCCTGGCGCGTGTCGACCCCCGTCAACCCCTCCTCTCCTCCTCTCAACGCACATACCTTCAACAACACTATCACAACTGGCACGTGCTGGTTCACAACACACTGCAAATGGAAAGACAACAATGCAGAATAAAGTGGATAGTTGATAGTTGAAAGATCCAACTATCAACAATAGCAGCCTGATCTTATTTGGTTGTGCATTGGCTGCTCTTTCATGACATATCCAGCAGTGAACATACATTATTATGGGATGATTTTATCTAATGGTTTAAGCATGTCGGAGCCTATTCATTTGTTTGACATAAGCCAAAACACGAGTTGAAAGATGGATGATAGATGACATATAGATAGATAGATAGATAGATAGATAGATAGATAGATAGATAGATAGATAGATAGATAGATAGATAGATAGATAGATAGATAGATAGATAGATAGATAGATAGATAGATAGATTATAATCAATTATGATCCTAGCTTTTTATTATTATTAATTGTTGAGCTATAATCTTAGACCCTATACTGATAGGGTATAGGTCTACTCTTCATTTATATTAGTGCATGCTAATGTAAAAAACCGGAGCAAGCTTAACTGAGTATTTTGCGGAGTTTCCAATTCTCTTATATCCAATAATAATGTGTATTTAAAACACTGATATGAATCTGTTTGTAAGATAAGCAGCAGGCCGAATGTGAGGTGACCAAATGGCCGAGGTTTGCTGAAGTGTGACTTCGCGCCTCGCCACAGCGGCGCATGGACACTTGGCAGCGTGTCAAAGAAGGGGAATTTGGCACGAGCCCCACAGCACAGATAAATAGGAGCGTTTCACGCTGTTCTGCACATTTCCTTTCGGACCTTCCTCGAGGACCTTTGCCTATTGTAAACCCGCAGGATTATCCAACTAAAGAATCAATGGACGCTATTCCTGCCAAGAGTGGGATTATTTCCGCCTTTACCGGAGAAACCGCTACAGACGAGCACAGTGGGCCTGTTATGTGGAGACCGTGGGATACAACATATGTACAGAATGAGGCACAAAAGGTAGGCTATGATTTGAGTAATTTATTGAACGACTATTTTTATCGAATCATTGCAGGGTTAACGTTAACATTGAAGTTATGTAACACCATGCTTTTGTGTTATAGTTGTACTCCAAGCATGGGGAACTTTCCGATGCAAAGCACTCCAAGAGTATGCCGATCACACATCCAGTCAAGTAAGTTTTGTTATAAATCCTACAGTATTTTGTCCGATGATTCCTTGTAGCCCATTTGTCTGTCATAATGGGTTTCTCTTTTATTAACTGGTGTTTTCCTCTTTTACTTCTCTTTTGAAGGTTGTACTGGCCGAAATCCAAATGTTTTGATTATCTCTACCAAGACGCAGAGATGCTGCTGAGTAACTACCCTGTCCAGGCCACAATCTGCCTGTACGAGGAAGAGTCCAGTGGGGATGAAGACAGCGACGAAGAGGACGAGGATTCCGAAAATGAGATGAATTAAATTGTCGCTGGAATGAAAAACTGGAAGAGCAAAGCTGCATAACTAATATATTTGTTTAATTTATTTTTTGTACATATCTGTAAATATATCTATTTTCTATACTCGCTGGCAGATTTCTGCCATTTAAGTTATTTCTACCATTTTCTACAGTTTTTTGTAATTTCGCTGAATGTTGCAATAAAATGCATTTAAAACTTATATTGCTCGACTTGGCTGGTTGTTTCTGTCCATATTATGTCATGTGGAACCTGCTGATTGAAAGGCAGCTAAATCTTGAGAATGTATTGTAGAGAAGATGTCCTATATTCAACAAAGGTGCTTAAACTGGGGTGTGCATTGAAACTGTGGTGTAATGTATTATATAATGATATTACAAAGAAATATTTAAATAATTTCATATCAGAAATAAAATAAGGTATAGATAAATGAAGTCATACATTAGAGCACTACACTGAATAGAACAACAGAGCGCACGCGTTAGGAGTTGACACCCACCTCGCCAAAAGGATTTGGGTGTAGTGCAACTAACTAACAGCTGGGAAGGAAGCAACAGCACGCGTTTGGAGGGGTGACACCTCGCCAGTCGCTGCGGGGTGAACCGGATAGGGGCACGGTGTCCCGCACACCCAGCGAGACACCTACAGTTCCCGGATAAAGAATGGTTGTCCTGCATCGATGGGATATAATAGAATAGAGCCTGGATTCTATTCTATTCATGGTTTTCATAGGTTTTCGATTCCTTTTTCATAAAACACCACTGACATTGCCCGACAAATTATAATGAATGAGCACATACACAGTGCGGAAATTGCACACCATGTAAATGGTGAGAACGGGCCCTGTAAGTGTTAGGTGCGGAGGAGCGAGCTAGGAGGCTACGGTTACATCGAGGGCATCAACACTAGGAATTAATTGGTGATCGAGTTGCTTTATTTTGATCATATCATTTTTACAAACTTTGTAAAGTACATGCACGTCCAACAAAATCATTTTCTTTGAACAACCTGAAAAGCGATCATCTCACACTCGAGTTTGTCAGACTATTTCAATAACAAAGGTCATACTATTTCTTCAGCAAATTGGTAGTCTTGTAGCAGGCCTAATGTCTTAGTAGTGGGCCTATTTTAGTCATATACAACATAGAAGGATTTATTAAATTCCCCAACGTTTCATTTCTACCTAGCAACACCACGTCAATTGGCCCCTATAGTGAAGAATGTTGCCCTCCAGTGGGAACGCGTGGGGTGGTGTTGGTGTAGGTGTCAGGTGTGAAGTTTGAACACCTTTCTCATTCTCTGGGAAATGCCTTCATGCAACACGGGCAGCCTGCTCACGTCTGGCGCCACTCTGCGTATAGTGACCTCTTCTGAGCCCTTTAAGCACTGCACCTGAAGAAGATTTAAGAATAATTAAAGAAAGATGCATTGAAGATTTATCGATCTAGCTTTATAATCTATCCATCTATCTATCTATCTATCTATCTATCTATCTATCTATCTCTGGAGAAATATTACATTTCTCCACCATCTTCTCTCAGACACCTTAAGATAAAAACAATGACATTTGTGTGAATCTAACATTTTATTTGTATTATTTTCAAATCCAGCCGATCTAAGTGCATTTGGATTGGTCTCAGACATGGAGTTATTTGTAGCACAAACTGCTGAGGAAACACAAGTCGGCCATGCAATGTGTTTACTAGCATGATTGGACCGGACCGGATGTATTGTGTGTGGATCAAGATGGTCACGTTCTACATGGAGGATAATGGGTTTCATATAAACAACCCACTACTCTACCATATGTTTATGTGTACATCATAAATCTGTCCTATACTTATAACATTTGATTGTAAAATATTGTAATAGAAATCTTAGCACAATGTTATATGCTTCAGGTAAAAGGTACTCCCAAAGTAGTGCACACTGGGTATTCCAGAGAGAATAAGCTTCAGTGTCTGAAAAAAAAGAAATATAAGAGAAAAAAACCAACAGAAAAGGAAGGAGACATGTTTCATTTATTGGTTACAGCAGCGAAGGAATGTGGGAAAAAATAAAGGACATTATTGACCTCTGTGGCCTTCCAAACACTTTTCCGTGAACCTTTCTCCGGTGGTTCTTTCCCATGGTGAGGTGAGATGTTTGGTGTTATGAGGGGTGTGAAGTATCCACACCTCCGTCAGGCCAGACTGACTGACAGAGATATCCCTGCTGCCAGCCCTCTGAACAGCCCTACGCTTCACACGACACGTACCAACATTAATAACCAACTTTTCCTGTTATTTACGACACCTTTGTTGTAAATTAATAGTTGATAAATAGTGTTTTTCATAAGAGTTTGTCCAGTGAAAACTCTGCCAATTAATATCCCCCCTCTCTCCTTCCCCCACACTCCTCGACCGTGATACAAAGTGTGAAGGCATTGATTAGAGTTCATCAGACTAGATCCGTTTAGATTAGGACTAATTATACCAAATAGAATATATATAATAAGAAGAGAATAGGATCGTGTTCAGCTGAAAGGCCGGATCTATTTTTAGAGAAAGTATATATCTTATCCTTTATGGATCGCCGTCACCAAATATTAACCCCTTGTGACCCTAAGCATTCTCAGTCTGACCCCTGCTGAACTTTAGTGCAGTTTCTCCTCTGTGTCCTGGAGGTTCCCATGGCTAGGTGAGACTTTGGGTGGGACCAGTTAGTGGTGGTAGGGGTGTGAACATTACACACCTCTGGGTGAAGAGATGTTTTGACTTCTTAACCGAACAGATTCTCATCTACCCCTCTAACCCCACCTTGAATATGTAAATATTGTGTGTGATATGATGTCTTTGCATTTGGAATGTGCATTTGGTGACCCCATGGGGATTTTCTGAATCGACTAGTCATTCAACCGTGATTTCTTTGGTATACATGTCATTAAGGAGCAGGTTTGGTTTGGCGTCTTGCTCAAGGATGCATGCAGGTAGTCTGCAGACATTGGGGTTCGAACCCAGAGCCTTTTGGCTGGGAGCCAAACACCCTAACCACTAGGCTTTCTTACCCTCTTCTCTCTGGTCTGGTCTGTCTCTTCTGTCATATGCAGACCAGCTGAGACTCTCTTTCTACTCAAAACGACAGATCCATTTCGTCACGTTGCCCCCTCCCCACAAAAGGACTGCCCTTAAATTGTAGATGTAAATTATAATATATCTGATGTACTTTCCATTTTGTCATCCGTGACCTTCTAAACTCTTCCTCTGACCTCTGCTGAGGTCCAGTGCAGTTTAGACTCTGGTTGTCTCCTCCCATGGGAAGGTGAGGCGTACGGTGGCCCCACTGTGAGGCCCCCACACCTCGGGGTCTGTGGGTCCTTGAGACAGAACGCAACAACACTGCAACCCGTGAATACTTCGCTACTAACCAGCACTTCATTTAATTCAGCACAAGCTTACCGTGAATCGGAAAGTATTTTGGGCAAATTGACTGTTAAAATAAGTTTAATGAAGTGTTTTTCCACTCACCATGGCCCCTGAAAACCTCTCACCAATGAAAACCTCTCACACACATATTATTACAACAACATTGAAAGTCTGTCATGCCCTGACTATTTTACTGATTAGATCAGATTGGGTCTAATTATAACATTATTATAATTATAATATTTTCAAAGATTGAATAAAATAAAATGTCATTATAATCTTATAAAGATTTGACACTTGCAAAAAAGCATGTATTTTCCTATATGAATAAATATTGGCCCTCTTTGAGGCTCTGTATTGTGTCCTGGAGGTTCTGCATGGCTAGGTGAGACATAGGGTGGGACCAGCTAGTGTTGGTAGGGGTGTGAACATTACACACCTCTGGGTGAAGAGATGTTTTGACTTCTTATCTTGACAGAACCTCATCTAACCCTCTAACAACACCTCTGGACAGCACAGAAACCTACTCATAAACACAATGTAATTACCTTTCTAACTGCGATGTGCCTTCGCATTTGGAATGTGCATCTGGTCGACCTCAGGGGGATTTTCTGAAGTGACTATTTAGTGATTTAGTGCTTTAATCCAAATTTAATCGTTAAATAATTTCTTTAAATACATATAATTAACAGCAGGTAATGGATAGACATTGTGCTCAAGGATGCATTCAGGTAGTCTGTAGACATTGGGGTTTGAACCCACAACCTTTTGGCTGGGACTCAAGCACCCTAACCGCTAGGCTTTGGTATCCTCTTGTTTCTGGTCATTGGACTGAATTAGACTATGAGATCATAACAGATTGGACTAGATTATTATATTATAATACATTGGACTAGATTAGATTATTATATTATAATACATTGGACTAGATTAGATTATTATATTAGAATACATTGGACTAGATTAGATTATTATATTATAATACATTGGACTAGATTAGATTATTATATTAGAATACATTGGACTAGATTAGATTATTATATTAGAATACATTGGACTAGATTAGATTATTATATTAGAATACATTGGACTAGATTAGAATATTATATTAGAATACATTGGACTAGATTAGATTATTATATTAGAATACATTGGACTAGATTAGATTATTATATTATAATACATTGGACTAGATTAGATTATTATATTAGAATACATTGGACTAGATTAGATTATTATATTAGAATACATTGGACTAGATTGGAATAGAATACATTGGATTAGATTAGAATACATTGGACTAGATTAGACTATACAATTAGAATACATCTGACTAGTTTACACTAGATTACATTACATTGGACTAGATTAGACTATACAATTAGAATACATTAGACTCGATTATATTAGCATACATTGGACTAGATTAGACTAGATTACATTACATTAGACTAGATTAGACTATATTAGATCATGTCTAACCAGGGGAGATTGGGGGATCAGACCTTTAGGGGGTCTCAGCCCCTAATGATAATGTTACATGCATACAGGGCCTTGAAAAGGTTCTAACCCCCCCCTGCCAAATCACTCAATTAACACAATCATATCTTTTTATTTATTTGATATTTTAATTTACAACAATAATGCTTTTAATATATTACTACTAAGTATAGTAACATGACTTTTACACCACAAAATTATTTTGTTATAATTATATTGTTTCAATGTCTGAATCACATGGGGACAGTCCACTACATCATCAAGCAATGAAAGAAGCATCATATAATACAGATGTTGTCAAATTAGGCCCCCCTCCAATCTGTGCACCTGGGCAAGAAGCAAACTGGTAAGAGATAATCATGTCAGACTAAAAACAACTTTGAAAAAGTTCAGTGGCTGCAATTAAAAAGAGTGCATGATTCACATGTTCTGAATGCTGAACAAGTATGGCCTGTATGGCATTATGGCAACAAAAAAAAAGCCATTACTTTTCTTAAAAAAAGGGAGGGAAACTCGTCCAGGATCAGTGGATTGGCCAGTGATCCAGTTTAAGCCATGTTTAGAAGAGTCTTTGCTTAGAGGTGGAAAATGCTATCTACAAGTCCATGCAACTTGATTTGCCAATTTGCACACAACAGCGAGTCAAAGTAGTAACGACCAATTTGACCCAACGCTCTCTTTCAGAACATTCAGCAATTTGATTTGCCAAAGTTTCCACCTGCTTGTGTTTTTAAACTGTGCCATTCACTACCTTCATCATCTTCTTCTATAAATGATTTCAGAACATAATAATAATGAGTAGTTCTATATATGGTGATATAAGGGGAGCTGAGATATAATCTGGTTGTGCTTGAGCACACTCAAGGCAGCATTTATTTATCATATATTTTCATCACACATATATTGACCTCCTTGCTAGAAAATAAATGTATTTTTAATCATGTGACTTATTTATCCAGTCTTTATCCATTTTAAGCATTGCATCTTCATCATTGTGACCCTCTCACCTCTATGCTGACCTCTGCTGAACTTTGTATCCCCGTTATTCCTGTGTGTCTCTGGAGGTTCTTTCCCATGGCTAGGTGAGATGCACAGGGGTACCAGTTAGTGTCAGTAGGGGTGTGAACCTCACACACCTCTGGGGAAGAGGTGTTTGGACTGAACTTGGCTGATTCTCCTACCCCATTAACCCCAATTCTAGACACCACTGAAACTTTACTCATAACCAGCATGTAATGTCATCTTGTATCTGAAATGTGTCTAAATATGTAATTTGTTCACCTCAGAGCTTTTCTCGAGGGACTGTTTACCATCTTGTCTCTGGCCTGAGCTCTTTCTTACGTATTCTATGGTTATGGTGGGTGTGTGTGTACACTTTCTATTGTGTCAATCAACTGAAACAATGAACAATAAGTTTGCCCCTGAAAGTTGATACCAATAAATACCTCTCATTCACCCAGACACACAATGTTTACAAAAATGTCATCAATTCTGTTGACTAGATTATGTATTATCTAAATTAATTCTGGAATATTATATAATATAATATAATGGAGTAGTATACAGTTGCTAGGTAGGATATCTGCTTGTTTTTTTGTTTGTCATATAATATATTATATTATATACTATGTATATATTATCATCATCAAATATCGACCTCTGGTATCCATATCCGTTCTCTGTCTGAACTCTGCTGAACTTTAGTCCAGTTACAACTGTGTGTCCCTGGTGTATGTTTCCCATGGCTAGGTGAGACTGAAGGTGGTACCAGAGAGTGTTGGTAGAGGTGTGAACATCATACACCTCTAGGTCAGCTGTATTTGGTTCTAGACAGAAAAGCATGCACCCCGGCCCTCTGAACATCATGAACAACATGGAGACACTAATACCGATGCTAACGCCAATGAGCAATATTTAAAATAATAATTGATTATGCTTTATTACACTTTTTATATTTAAAGTGATACAAACATATTTTGCACTCAATCAAATCAAATCAAAATAGTCATTGAACAATTTCAGATAGAGAATTGCACAAAATATAACACAATGAATACAAAACATGTTTTTCCCTTTAGTAATATTCTATGGCAGTTTGTTTGAACCATTGTAGGTTGCCAGGATACACAACCTTGTTGTGGCTGCTCAGAGAGTGGGACACACTGAGCATGTGCCTTGGAAGTGTGGCGATCAGCACCAGTGAAGGTGAAAAAGTGTGTCTCGTCATGGTGTGACATTTTTTCTTTTTTTGACACAATGAAACCCAGGTTCCCACGGTCACAACACCAGGAACAGCCAGCAGAAAAAAGCCAAGACAGCACCGTTTTGTTTAAGTGGATTGTAATTGTTGCTGTGTATTACTTTATTTAGTTCTAAAGCCATTATTGTTGTGTTTAAGCGGTAAATTTTGCTGAATAGCAAAACACACACATATATATGCGCAATTATTATTTTATTTAAATCGTGATGAATGACCTTTGTATGAATATTAACTGTATAATGGTTAGGCCTTTTATTATCATTATAATAATTATAATAATAATAATATTATTATTATTATTATAAATATTATTATTCATTATTATTATGAGTGCTTGTAATTTACATTTAAAATATATGAGACATGTACTCGGTCTAACCCTAACCCTAATTCTAAAACATGAATAGAAAACACTAAAGCGTTGTGTTGTGTGTTGTAAAGTGCTTTAGGAATAGGGTTTGCATTCAAAATCCTGTGTCTGTATGTTTGTGCCGTGTGTGTGTTCACAAAAAAAGTCTTACTAGATGAGAACACAGCAACCGACATTTCAGTTGCTTCCTTATGTTTTTCTTATGATGTCATTGAAAACTGGGAAATATCATTTGGGAAATAGGGCTATTCTTGAAGGGGTATTAGGAGAGCAATAGCGAATGAGGAACTTCATGATACTTATGTGTGGACCTCTATGTTGTGAACCCATTTAACCAGCAGAGGGTGCAATAGGCCTATACCCAAAATGCATGTGTACTTTCTTGGTAACCACACTTGGGGGCAGCCTTGCCCTTTCCCTCAACATCTACGGGCATTTACAAATACCCAAGTTGTGATTTGAGCTTGAGGTGTGTGTATTCTACCCTGAGGCCCGAACACTGTGCTGGTTTAATGGTTTACACAACAGCTAGCCTACCTGTTTAGTGACAGACACGGTATGTTCATTATGCTGATAGGCCTGGTTTACACCCTACCCTCGACAATTATGTGCACGTCCTGCTTCTATAAATAGGCCACGTATGTTTACGTGGTAGAAGTGTGGAAAAGGACGCTAAGAAAAAAGCAGTAATGACACAACACACACAATGTCATAATGCAGTAGGACTAAGCGAAGATGTTCGCGCATAAACATCGGGCAGTGGTCCCGTTGTTGCGCATCAAACATCTTGTTATTTTATCCTTCCCTCCCCAACATAAATAGTTAGTTTGATCTTCTCTCCTCCGAGAGACGTGTGCAGTGGAGATAATTACAATTTCAGCAACGTTTGCCAGGTGATTACCCGATAATCCCCTATTTCATTTGATAAGTCACGCATTGATTTGACTCCGATGTTGGACCTAATGGAGTATCTTTTCCACCGCCACAGTGATGTGTATGCCGGGGCGAAAGGACAACCGTGGGATTGAGAGCAGAAAAACATGGAGCTCGATGATCGTCGATGTCGAAAGTTGAGCAACGAGAAGGCAGGTTGATTTCATCTTATCAAACGAAATTAAAATAAATAATCAGAATCAGCGCTGTGCCCTACGCGCAATAAGGATAGGGTATGGACTCTCTCTCTCTCTCTCTCTCTCTCTCTCTCTCTCTCTCTCTCTCTCTCTCTCTCCCCCTGTCAATCTTATATCCCTACACCATTAATAACTCATCGCTCCTGTTTACATTCCACTCTTTTACTACACAAAGATGCACAATCACGAAAACCTTACTCATACGTTCACCAAAGTGTATAATTATTAAGAGCAAGAGGAAGGGCGAGGGAGGGAGAGTGATCAGATAGAGAATAGATTAGCAGGCTGAAGGAGGAGCAGGAGAGAGCTGCTTGGTATTCACCTGTCTCACTTGGATCAATAAAGGTAATTTGGGCTGATTCCTCCCTGAAGACCTCTTAGCAGACAGAAGGAGGAGCGAGGTCAGCCTCTGCTGAGCTGCGAGGGGCCCGGGTAACTTGGAAACACATTACCCGCCTCGTTCAGTTATTTCACCACCTTGACAAGAGCTAGCTGAGGGAAGGAGAGGGTGATGGAGAGAGAGGGTGATGGAGAGAGCCAGACATGGTTGTGCATAGTTCTCTCCCAAATATCTTGATGACTCCGGCTTTACGAGAAGACAGGTGGGTGATGCGCCAAGTGCTTTGGGATATATATATATATATGTACATGTTGGAGAAGTCCATAGGGTGAGACATTCTGAAGCGGGCATCAATTGGTCTGAACAGAGTGTTTGACTCGGGTTGCGAGTGGCAGCTGGGTTCATTGGTTCTCGGCCAATTATGCTGCATAAGCTGCGGGAGCTTTCTGGAGCTTTCCTATACCCAGGAAATAACAATGCCCCACTTACTGATTTAGTTAGCATCTCCCACATATCTAGAGGAGGGTTAGTTATGTGTTCAGTTCCAAGTTGCAATTACAATCACACCTTTGGAAACATGTGAATGAAGGAAATGGGCCACATGGAGAGAGTGTGAAGACATGGGTAGATATGATGTTAATGACAACACGGCCAAGTGATTCTGCTCTACACGGATGTAACTGTTCAATCAGGTAATGAGATGGAAGTGTTTCCATTCAACCAAAATGTAATTGGCCAAATGATATAACTGGGCTCTGTGACAACCTTTTACCTCCCCCGATCAGTCAAGCGCTGAACAGCATCAGTGCTTTTGAACCCCACACGTCATATTCAGGTTTGACTTTCTGGGGCCCGGAAGACATTTCATAGAGTGATGATGGGTCTTTGCTGTCACTAGATGCCCATTATAGAGGCGTACTGTGAGATGTGGATGCACAGGCAGTGAGGTCTTGAGCATTGATAGGAAATGTCAATCAATATGCAATACCACTTGTGGCAATGGCGATGTTTTTTTACAAAGTTATATCGTGATGTCGACTGTACGTTTTTGTCTCTTCCCCCTCCAATGATGGAATAGTAATCGATGATCGGCAGTTGAACAGGGCATGGGCAATGTGGATGAGTGGGTTTTACACTCGGCAGGGTGACTTGATGATGTATGCAAAATCTCAAGAGACCTGATCAATGAAAACAACGCTGATCAATCTGTTGCAATAACCACAAACAATGATGGACAGCCGACATCGGCTTAGCTTAGGGTTCTCTTTTTAAGCACAAGACCAATGAAGCAGTATATGTTTTGTATCAGGCTCCTTCCCAAACCAGAATTGTGGTCACCTTGGTGGGTGCTGCAGGTCAGAGGGACATTAGGAGAGCCACCATGCGGGGGGTTGGGGTTGAATCCGAGGGCCCCGGGGCAGCACCCATACATATCCATGAAACACGAGGGACCGGCTGAATGCCCAATGAGCAATAAAGGGAATAAACAGCAGCAAGGGTAACGCGATGGAACCACAGATGTTATATTGCGCTGTTTCCTTTTTTTTTACCCTCTATCATTTAATTCATTCGTTTGACGGGATGGTAAAATATAAATTCAGCACAAGAATACGAGGAGAAAAGTGTGGAGCAAGAGTTTATTTATTTAGTGTGGGCCCCTGAAGGAATGTAAAAAAAACCCTGTATTTTGTTAAGATAAATCCTGCTGCTGTTGCAATATTTTATGTAAAAGCCTAAAATTGATCATAACAGTGTTGTGGCATAAGTGAACACTAGCCATTAAAGTTGCATTATTTTTGTATTGATTGATTTTCCACCAGGGGTCTACGTGAGGCAGCTGACCCCATCGCTGGCTTCTGGGCCTAACAACCGTCCAGTCCAGAAAACTTCCTAGCTTTTATGGCCTCATATTGATATGGAGTTAATCCTTCAGAAAGTTGGAAGCAGAAGACACAAGCTTGCTGTTTATCGCAGTGATTTAAGATAATGAGCTAATCTGTTAATTTCCAAAACCAAACCCTTCTCTTGTCAACTCTTGGAGCGCTGATGATGGAGCATTATGGGATGAGACCCACTCATCACATGGCTTCTGTCCTACAGATGATACACCAGCTATCCTACACCAAACACTCGCCTTCTTGTTTCACTACCTGTCAGTCTTTATGGAGAGTGAGACAGCGTGTGTACGGAGAAGCAGCCGAGACACATGCTGTGTGTGAAACCCGCTTTTACGAGCTGTGAAACCGCGAGGCCACAAAGTCGAGTGAACCCTGAAGTAGCAACAGTCTCTGTGGGGCGTTTGTGGGGTCATCTAGTGGTAGACGGCCCCACAAAACATTTGACTACATGTCTTTTTTACAGGAACACGATTGAGTAAAACAATCTTTCTCCCAGTTTGCATTTGAATAATAGTCTACCTTCAATTTGCTTTATCTACCCACAAAATCCAATTTCCCTCAGCAGTATTATTCAACGGTTCTCCAGGAAGCACATATTGATAGCCCAACATGCGTAGAGTTAGCTGACGAGTGATTTTGATTCTGGCACCATGACCTAATCACCATATCTTATTATCATTCACATGAAAACACTAATTACAAAAGCAGGGTGAACCTGATTTATGCTAATAGAAACGTGAATATGCCACGGATGGATTAATCTAGAGCATAGGAGCCTGTGTTGGTGTTAACTAGATTAGCATGTGATTACCATAGCATGGCTCGTAGCTAGCGGAGACACCACTGCTCTGATTGGGCTTGTGCGATGTGATTGTTCCTCGCACAATGGCGGGAAATGACATCAAATGAACAGTTTAGATTTCATCCCCAAAGCAAAAGATTTCTGATTAACACCAGCTAAATTGTTGAAGTCTCTGTCACAGCATGAATGGCGGCCGAGTTACTAGCATGACTTTTGGGTGAGTGACGAGAATGGAGAAGCAGAGAGGAATATCAGCTAAGTGGTATTGTGGAAACAATCGGGTAAAGCATGAAGAGACTCAGTGCCGCAGGTGTCAGGCGTATATTTGTGTATAATATGCATACGCTTCTAAAAACAATCACAATCACTTAGCAAACGATTAAAGCCCAGCATGTCTTCTCAAAAAGGACTATGTTGAACGCAGCAGCAGGAGTTTTGCGGACTGTCTCAGACGAGACACATCATGGAGACAAATGACATAACGATCACTCCCATCTCCTTTTCAGCATTCAGGTCTCTTCGTCTCAACGGCGATCCTATTTTCTTCTCCATCTGTTCCTGGGGTCGGGCACCCTGGGCT
>OOFG01068672.1:0-17732 GCA_900323295.1 Molva molva | reverse complement strand
TGTTTGTACAACGGCACTGAAGCACAAACATGAATGCACACATGCATGCCCGCCCGCCTACACACACATACATACCCGTACACACACACACACACACACACACACACACACACACACACACACACACACACACACACACACACACACACAGACACACACACATACTCACACACACACAAAGTGCAAAAACAACAAATAATCACAAAAATCCCCTCATCACTTCATCAAGAAAAGGAAAAAAAGGACAACAGAATCCTGCTCACCTGAGAGTAGAGAGATGTGGATCACAGCGAGAGCCAGAAGTAATGGTGCAGGGACATATGGGTACACTTCTTATATACTGTCACTTGGGAGGAGGATGCAGTGATCGGAATCCTTTCAGAGGGAGGTGCGAGCCACAGATTACGGCCATTCCTTTATGGGCAACAGGTCACCTGAAGTATGTGATAAACGCCAAGTTTGTTTAGCGTTGCCCCACTCGCTTGCTGCTGCTACTGCAGCTCACTGTAACTTCCGTACGCGCCAGTATACTTTTCATCCCCTCCTTTGGATAAGATTGTAAGTTTCCTACTTTTTTTAATCTTATTGATATGATAAATCTATTTTTATTTAAAAAGGGCAGTTTCATGTAGATTGTACAGCCCCGATGTTTATTTAACAAACTAAACTAAAATCCGTGAAACATTAATTTCAACACGCTTACCTTTGTTAAACAAAACGGCGTCTAATTAACACATTGTTTTCACGACACTAAATTGCTAAATCAAATGATTATAACCATAGCCAGCCATCCGCAGTAACATGTCGATTTTCAGACAGTTCTTCACAGCTCTTGACTGCAACTGGACAGCGCTGAAGTGCATCGCTCGCATCAATGGATCTGCGTAAAAGCGCTTGGAGTTTCTCTGTCATGGTCGTTTTGTTAGGCCTACTTGTGATTCAAAGTAAGTGGACGAATGTCATTTGCACGTGTTTTTAACTTAGCAGTGGTAACCACAGGTCTAATATTTTTTTGTTTTAATATATATATATATTTATATATACATTATATTTGTTTATTATGTCATCAGTTTGCCAGTCTAAGAACGATTGGGAAGTCCCAAGATGGGACGGCTGGTACAACAATTTAGGATATCCCAATCGCGGAGCAGTCGGTGAGTGACAGAGAGCTGTGTGTAAATGCTCCTGCAGCCCTACTGTCTGTAGTCCTACTCACGGATATTTCTGCTTCCAGGTTCACATCTCATGAGACTTATGCCCGCGCATTACTCGGACGGCGTTGCTCATCCCATCCAAGATCCGCCGCACCCAAACCCTCGAAGACTTAGCCGCTCTCTTACAAGTGGACCGTCCGGTCTGCCCTCAGCACACAACCAAACTGTGCTTTCTGTGTTTTTTGGTAAATGTTTTGCCTCATCAGTATAACAATTCTTACTACACTATGTTCATTATGGACTTGCACCATTCATCAAATTTACACAAACATTCATTCAATTTACTCAAACATTTAATTTTATTACGTTGAATTTATTTATTTATTTGCTTATGTCAACTTTCCAGGTTACCACTTGACGTTCGAGATTTTTGATTCAAGACTGCCTGGATGCCCCCCTGAGTTTATGAATATTGACATTCCCAAGGGAGACCCCGTGTTCGACCCCTCCAGCACTGGAGACGTGCAGCTTCCGTTCCACAGAGGTCCGTGGGACCAGGATTCTGGCCAGAGTCCAAATAATCCCAGAGTACAGGTATTTAGACCAATCACAACCACAAAATGGGAAACACAAGAGGAACACATATGTGCATTGCATCTCTATCTTCCATTGAAATAAGAAAACAATATGAATCATTTGCCACTGTGGCATACAGTAGTAGGCCTATGTAAACCAGGGTTATCACTTTAGTTCCCTTCAGACTCCTAGACAAAGACATGACTCAAAATGAATATATCAAAAAACTGATTATATGTTGAGAGATATGTTGTTATATTGCATTCCATTGGTCAGAGGTGGTAACAATAATAATATAATAACGTAAAATAACGTTGGCCTATGACCAAACGAAACCGTGATCGGGTTTAGGGGTGGTCGTACAAAACGTGAAGCAAACAACTGCATGGCTTCAAAGTGTGATCGGACAACCGAGGGGTGAACCGAGGGAGTCATACCGCCGGTACTAGAGAGGAGGGCAGGAGAGGGACCACACCGTCTGAGGGGGAACCGAGGGAGTTATACCACCGGTACTAGAGAGGAGGGCAGGAGAGGGACCACACCGTCTGAGGGGGAACCGAGGGAGTCATACCACCGGTACTAGAGAGGAGGGCAGGAGAGGGACCACACCGTCTGAGGGGGAACCGAGGGAGTCATACCACCGGTACTAGAGAGGAGGGCAGGAGAGGGACCACACCGTCTGAAGGGGAACCGAGGGAGTCATACCACCGGTACTAGAGAGGAGGGCAGGAGAGGTGATTAGTAGGCAGATGTGATTACACACCTGTTCCTGAGTATTCAATTTTGGTCTACACAAAAATATTCAAATACATTGTATTTATTGGGGAGATGCTTTTTAAGTGCAATGTCCACGTGTAACGTAGCCGGTTAACTGAACAGCTACATGTTCTAGACATTGTCATGATCACAAAAGCGTTTCAAAACCTTTTTACCTACATTCAATCTTGACAAATCCAGGCGACGCAGGAAAGGGAGAGTCTTGGAGGGAAATGGACAGGTTGGTTGAGTTCATGTCCAAATCCCCCGACTCATAAACTCATTTTTTTTTACAAAAGTGATTGTTGTTATTTTGCAACTGTGTTTCTTTTAGGGTTAAGATTGTTGTGTTAACATCTCAGCCCATTAAAGTGTACACAACACGAAAACGGTCAGCAGAAAATAATTCACATACAGCACCATTCTGTGTCCAAAAGACTTTATTCTCAAATTAGACCCCACCTACCAGACAGAACCGTCTGATGGACACTGTGCAGGTGAACCTGGTGACAGCTTGGATACTGTGCAGGTGAACCTGGTGACAGCTTGGATACTGTGCAGGTGAACCTGGTGACAGCTTGGATACTGTGCAGGTGAACCTGGTGACAGCTTGGATACTGTGCAGGTGAACCTGGTGACAGCTTGGATACTGTGCAGGTGAACCTGGTGACAGCTTGGATACTGTGCAGGTGAACCTGGTGACAGCTTGGATCGATGGCAGCTCCATCTACGGCCCCTCCTCCTCCTGGTCCGACATCCTGAGGACCTTCTCTGGGGGGCTCCTGGCCTCAGGCCCCCAGTGGAACATGCCCAAGCAGGATGGGGGTCACATGCTTATGTGGAGCGCTCCGGACCCCTCCACGGGCCAGCATGGCTCCACGGGTCTCTACGGTAACACATTTCATCTCTACGGTAACACATTTCATCTCTACGGTAACACATTTCATCTCTACGGTAACACATTTCATCAGTTCATTTTAAGACATGCTAACTGCGCCTCTACTTTTCTGTTGCAGCATCAGAAAGGTTTTTGTGGTGCACGCTGAGATGGATGGTTTGGTTTAAGCGTCTTTGTCATCGAGTTGATGTTAAAACGCCGATTACAATAAAGACAATTGATATCACCTGGGTTACGCTCTCCCATCACGGCGGCAAGCCTACAATGATATGTGTCTGTAGGTTTCTGACGTGTGCTATGACTCTCTATTGTGTAAACGGATTGTTAGGCTCACCACAGCAAATCCTCCACGCTCCGACGAAAAGGCACGCAGGGTGGCCGGGCTGAAACCCGTGTTTTGTTGCTAGCGTGTCGTGTGCGTGCGTCTTGTTATTATCCTGGGCCTGGGCGGTGGTGGTGCTGTGGATTGTCCTCCTGTTGTAACCGTTCAGCTGTCAGGCCCCTTTGAAAACAAACATCATTATCATTCAATTAGTGGTCTGAGAAGGCCTCTCTCGTACCAGTAGACGGACAGAACCATAACAATGAAATGTACCGTCAACATTACATCAACTTCCATCGTTACATCATATCGTCAGCATTGACATATCTCTGTAAATGTTATATCATGTAATATATCTTTTTATCTGTGTGTTGGTGTTGTACTACAATGCCACATTATCATGTAGATTGAACTGGAAAATGTCCCCCCTCCTCCTCCTGTGTCCAGAGTTGGGCAACGCCTGGGCCAATGAGAACATGTTCACGGCCGCTGAGGGGATTATCTGGTTTCGTTACCACAACCACCTGGCCTCCAAGCTGCAGCAGGAGCACCCTGGATGGTCAGATGAGAAGCTGTTCCAGCATGCCAGGAAGGCCGTGGTGGCCACATTCCAGGTACAGGGAAAAGTCCTGAGCCCTGATCCTCCTGCTGAAGCATGGTTTAATGTGTTGAGGCTTCGATGAGGGCATTGATGAGCGAGTTGCACCCCTGTGGATTGCTGTTTAGTTTAAGCGCTCGTGAACCACTAACACATGATGACCAATTCCAAATAATGGTGATGGTTTTGTTTTTGATTTGACTTGATTGCTTATTTATAAAAATGCTCATTAGCTTTCATTAAATGTATTGGTTTATTTGACGTGGACAGAAGAAATTAAAAACATTTCTGTCAACGTGTCAGAGTTACCTGGGAAGGCTAGTTTACATCATGCACTCCCTGGGCAGGTCAATCATTAAATACATTATAATAAATCAAATGACATAAATACAACACTTAGGGACAGAAAGGACCTGCATCACTAAGGGAAAGACGTACAATGGATAAAGGATGTAGAGAAGATATGGACTATGTACAGCAGACATAGAGACACTTGGAGATACTTGAGATTATCAGCTGTGTGTTTAACCTCTCTGTCGCTCCACAGAACATCGCCCTGTACGAGTGGCTCCCTGTGTACCTCGGCAACGGGACTCTTCCGCCGTATCCAGGTGCGCAGAGGGAAAAAGGGTTTTGTGGATACAAAGGGGGAGGAGGAGCAGGCGATAGACTGCTGACCACAAGCCTCTATTAGCTCAGCTACCTCTGGCGGTGTTGAACCAATATGAGCCCTGTCAGCAGGCAGCTCTCTCAGGCTTCTGCTGAGTAAGGCAGCAGGAGATGTAGGCTAAGTGGACCAGGGCCAGGTTTCACATATATCTCCATCAGATCACAGTCGTGTACATGAAACCTACCCTAGTTTGATGTGATATACTTGCATGTCTACAAGGTGTGCTTTCGTGTGTACAAAGGTTATCAGAAGTTTGTTGACCCAGGGATTTCGCCTGAGTTTGAAGTGGCTGCCATTCGTCTCGGCATCACCGCGGTCCCACCTGGCGTCTACATGAGGTACTGGTCGTTCAAGAAGAGATGTCCTAAAGAAAATACATTTTAAACAAAGCCTTCAATTTGGTTACATTTCAGAAACAGAACCTGCCATTTTCGGGAGGTTGTGAACAAAGATGGGAGTCTTTCCCCTGCACTGCGTCTGTGTAACAGCTTCTGGAAGCGTGAGGTACATTCTTCGCCATAATAATGTTCCCTGGGGGGCGAGGTATATCTATCATATATATATATATATATATATATATATATATATATGCATCAAACTATAATATGTGAGCAGTTGTTTTCAAAGCGTTAGGCCTACATTGTACATTGCTTTTTTTTCGTCTTCACCATTTCAACCAGAGCGTCAACATGAAGACCGCCCAGGACGTGGATGACCTCGTCATGGGCATGGCCTCCCAGATTGCAGAGAGAATGGACAATGTTGTCGTGGAGGACCTGAGAGGTTTATGATCAAAACCCTTCTTATTCATGAATAGCTGTTCATTATGACCTGCCGAGCAGAAAAACATTCACATTTCTAATCCGATCTCCGCCCTGCCAGACTACATGTATGGTCCCCTGAGGTTTTCCCGCTCAGACCTGGTGGCTCTGACCATCCAGAGGGGACGGGACTTTGGCCTCCCCACCTACAGCGAGGTGAGGCACGCCCTGGATCTGCCTCCCGTGAAGACGTTCCAAGAGATAAACCCAGAGCTGAACAGCAGAAACCCCCAGGTAGCCTACACACTCCAACATTGATCCCTGGGTAATAGTGTAGCCCAGGTATGCACAGTCTTGAAGCTATTTTCCTGCTATTATTATCCCTATTATTATTGTAGGATGTCATGCCTGGGAAACACTGCTACATTCATACTGTCTTCAGCAAATGCTGATCTGCAAAGATTTGTAGCTTAGCAGCTTCTTGTCCACGCCTTGCGTTCACTGAGCAGTAGATGAGGATGTACTCCGTGCTGTTGCTGTTGTTGCAGTTGTTTCGGGATGTTGCGGAGCTGTACGGGGGAGACATCTCAAAACTGGAACTCTTCCCTGGAGGCCTTCTGGAAGCTCTCCATGGCCCAGGGCCAGTGTTCTCCAGCGTCGTCCTGGATCAGTTTGAGCGCATCCGAAATGGAGACCGCTTCTGGTTTGAGAACAAGCAGAATGGGTAAAAAATCTTTTGTAACTACAGCCCATTTATAACAAAGAGCAAATAGAACCCTTAATGTAACTTAAGATATCTTGTATCCTCTATAACCATGGAAGGGCAAGTGGCCAACTAGCCTTTGTCTGTCTCCAGTTTGTTTACACATAGTGAAATCCAGGCGATCCGCAACGTGACGTATCATGATGTCCTCGTTGCAGTCACCGGGGCAGAGGCCAGCGACGTGCAGGAACATGCGTTCCTATGGAACGATGGTAAAAAACTTCAGTTTACTTCCATGTCATAATGCAATAATAAAGGTGTATCATTGAAGACAACAGATGGAAATGTTCTCTGTGCTCTGTTATCCCCCACCTAGGTGACCCATGTCCTCAGCCAGCACAAGTGAATGCAGCAGCGCTTCATCCTTGCACCCAACTTACCACACTAAACTATTTTGATGGGAGCAAAGCTGGGTTCGGCATCTTTGTTGTTTGCTTGTTCCTATTCCCTCTAGGTCGGTAGTCCTTACATCTTAACATATCTATTGCATCAACATGAAGTTTTGCCATTTTATATGCTACCTGTTTTCTTACTAATGTTTATTGGTGATTATTTCGACTCTATCCCTACAGCGAGCTTTCTTGTGGCTTGTATGGTGGCGTATATCCGTAAGACCAGGTACAAAAAGTTTAAAAAGAGAAGAATGGCAGAGAAGAGAACAGAAGAGCCAGCTTCTGGAATCATGGGTACGAAGCGTCGGTCACTTTAAAGTCACCCCCTTCTTTATTTCTTTATTTCTTGCTTGCTTTATTTCTTTCTATCTGTCTTTCTCTCATTTTCGCTTTGTTTCTCGATTACCTTCAGTCTGTTCTCTATCTCTCTTACACTCTAAGTCCAAAGTGACCTACAGATATATCTTTTGTGTATCTATATATATATACATACATATATATATAGACATGCTATATATATGTAATTTATGTGTAGGTAAGCGGTTAGTTGTCTTAAGTCAGCTCAAGGTCACCTACAGATGGATCGTGGATATTGGGGGTTTAAACCCTTAATCTTTCAGCTGGGACTCAAACACCCTGACCACAGCACTATCCTGTTCTTTCTTTCTCCATTCCTGTTTTTCATGCAATGTCCTATTACCTGATTAACCTTGGGCCCCCCTCCCTCTCTATCTCCCTGACCCCTCACAGCCTATGAGTGGTGTGGCCCTAAGAAGCCCCTGCAGTCCGTTAGCGTGGAGGTCAACGAGAAGAGGAGGGTGCAGGTGTATGACCATGCCGGCTCTGTCATCCGCAGCCTCAACCTGGGCAATCAGACCCACCTGAATATCCTTCTCTCTAATGACCATCACCATAAAGTACTCCTGCTCAAAGTACCCAAAGAGTACGATCTGGTGAGTCATGTGCATTGAGATGGCATTGTTCTATACTTGCAGGTATTTCATGTAATTGCCCCAGCTGGATAGAATCTAAAATAATCTGTGTTTACATTTTTACAAAGTGAAGGTGTGTAGCATTGCAGTGGCTTTTTTTGACTTCATCAGATTCAGATCCATAATTGGTCATTCTACATTCTCCCCATCAGCCAATTACAAGCCTGTTGTATTCTCTCTCCTGCCACACAAGGTGTTGTTCTTTGAAGACGAGAACAAGCGTGCAGAGCTGGTGAGACAGCTGAACCCCGAGGTGGAGGGCCTGGTCCAGCAGATCAGAATGAGGCAGATGAGAGAGAAGGACATCCTCAGCGAGGCGCTGACCAGAGAACAGCGGGCTCAGATTGTGGAAACTTTCATTCGACATGCGTTTTCTGAGGTAACAAACAAAGGTCCACCTGGTCTCATTATTCTGATGCAGCAGCGGTACAAGTACAAGCTTTGGTCTCGGTCACGGAATCAGCGTCAGCGTTTGTTTGAGGTCAGACCTCAAGCTGAAGGAACAGATTGGGGGCCTTTAAGTCGACCTCAGCGGGTTCTGCGGAAAGCCCCAGCTGACGTGTGTGATATCGCTAATGACAACATGGGGACATGCGATGTAATCCCTGCCATCTCTCGGCCTGTTCAGGTGCTGGAGATAGAGAAGCGTGACGCGGGGAACATGAGCGGTGTGGCCCGCAAGAAGACCAGGCAGGTTCTGCAGTGTGAGCTGGCAGCCACCGAGTTTGCCGACGCTCTGGGCCTCAAGCCCGACTCCTTGTTCGTGGACTCCATGTTCACGCTGGCCGACAAAGACGGCAACGGCTATCTGTCCTTCCAAGAGTTTCTGGATGTCATCGTTATCTTCATGAAGGGTAAAATGAACCAAACTCAAACAATACACATTGTCATGAGACAACGTACAATGCCTGGTTTGAGCGGATCTCACTGTGTGATGTTTGACTCGCGTCTGTGTAGGATCCTCCGAGGAAAAGTCAAAGCTGATGTTCTCAATGCATGACATTGCTGGAAATGGTTTCTTATCCAAGGAGGACTTCACCAGGATGCTCAGGTGTTTGTGCTGTTGTTGTTGTCGTTGTACGTGTGGTACCAACAGACTTTCCTGTGCAGTAACAATGTACTACCAGTTGTAAGATATCTTTGTCTCTCTCTCTCTCTCTCTCTCTCTCTCTCTCTCTCTCTCTCTGTACACTGCAGGTCGTTCATTGAAATCTCCAACGGAGCTCTGTCTAAGAGCCAAGCGGACGAGGGGATACAGGCTATGCTGAAGACCGCTGGCTTCGAAGACAAGGAGCTAATCACCTGGGAGGACTTTCATTTCCTCCTGCGGGACCACGAGAAAGAGCTGCAGTTCTCCGAGCTCAATGTCAAAGGTCTGGAAGGAAACCCGTTCAACTTCAAGTTCTTTAGGTGTCACATTCTCAGTATAAAGTAGAAAGTGCAGTGAAATGACATTGGTCCTTTTCAGAGAGAGCAACGGAAAGTGTTGCTTCTTATTCCCCCGTTTGAACTTGGTGTGTGTGCTGTGTGTGTTGTGTACGGAGCAGGAATGGAGAAGCAGGGGAAGAAACGCTTTAGTCGAGAACAACGCGTCTCCTTCATCTGCCCGGCAAACAGGTACAAGGGAAAAGTAAAGTCCAGTGCATGGATTGCACACACACACTCATGTGTATTTCTCAAGCTTTAAGCAACTGGTGCAATGATTACACAAATTCATCGTTTCACATCCAAATGAATATGGTCATATCTGACAGTGATTACTAAAAATAGTAATTAGCAGAGGAATTGCGACTGTCCCCGGGTACCAAGTCTCTCTGAAATGTTGTCCACATATTTTACACAGCACCAACGTGGTCATTAGACAGGAGCTACGCAGGCGGCAGAAGAGCAAGTATGTATTGTTTTAGTAAAGGGTTCTGTAGCCGTCAATACCACCATTATAATTTGAATATATGCTTTTGATTATTTAAGGTATACCATTGACTACACATCATGCCAAAGTGAAAGGTCGGTTAATAAGTCCACATCAATGTGTTGTCAGGTCATCCCTCCAGTCCCCTAAGGTCTATGTGAAGCCGAGGCGTGATCAATACAAAAGAAACCCGGTCCAGCAGAAGATCCAGGAGTTCAAACGCTTTGTGGAGAACTACCGCCGCCACATCGTCTGTTTCCTCGTGGTCTACGGCATCGTGGCCGGTGTGATTATTGAAAGATGCTACCGTGAGTGGACCTTATATGTTATTCTCTCAATCTGTAAGTTGCATTACAATGCGTTTAGATGTGTTCCATTTGGTGGAGGTCTTTATCCAAAGTCTCACAATATCGTGAGTGCATCTTTATTCTTAGCATGGGGCCGTGGCCCCGTAGTGCTCCATCAGCCCCGTTTAACTTTGAGCTATCCTTGGTCCACTTCGGCCCTCGCTCCGGGGCGGTCAGACTACGCTTTGCAGGCAGACGCGACCGGCGTCCCGGAGACGTCAATGGTGGGGATCATCGTGTCGCGGGGCTCGGCCGCCGCCATCTCCTTCCTGTTCCCCTACATGCTGCTGACCGTGTGCCGCAACCTCATCACGCTGCTCCGCGAGACCTTCCTCAACCGCTACATCCCCTTCGACGCCGCCATCGACTTCCACCGCTTCATGGCCATGACGGCCATCTTGATGACAGGTAGTGGATCACCCCTGACACGTGGAGGTGTTTAATTGGAACACAGCAAGATGGACTCCGGTGGTCTGACCTTGTGCTGCTTGTGTTGTCGTAACCTAACCTTGTCTCCTCCTCCTCCTCCTCCATCATAGTTATTCACAGCCTGGGTCACGTGGTCAACCTCTACGTCTTCTCCATCAGTGACCTCAACATCCTCGCCTGTCTTTTCCCCAAGGTGTTGGTCAACAATGGGTAATTGGAAATAATACATATATACATATATATACATATATATATATATATATATTTATATATATATATACGTTAATGCAAATATATGAGCATTTAACGATTCAACCATTTTTTTTCTTTATTTCCAGATCTGAACTTCCACTAAAGTGGTCATGGTGGTTCTTTCAAACTGTGCCAGGTAATGTGTGAATAAAGATGAGTGATACTGGCTCCACAGTAGAACTACAACCCCCAGAGGGCATGTCATTGGTTGTAGTTCAGCTTTAGGACTGTTTGCCTCCTTTGTTTCAGGCATGACCGGCGTCCTGCTGCTCTTTGTGCTGGCCTTCATGTATGTGTTTGCCTCCCATCTCTTTCGTCGCATCAGTTTCCGTGGATTCTGGATCACGCATTATCTCTACGTTGTGGTGTACATTCTTGTAAGTCACCCGGGTATATCCAGAAACATTAAGCTCAAATACGACAAGATGAAATGTACTTTATTAATCCCAGAAATGTGGAGGTCACTGCAGCAGAAATACAGGACACGAATAAGTACATCAAAAATAAAATAAATACGATTTGAAAATATGACGCAGGGTGGTGGGGTTGGAAATACGGTTTATTGTAAGTTTGCATGTAATGATACATGGCCTGGTGCTCCATGTTGCCATGCAGGAGATCTCTCCCTGAGTGTGTGTGTTGATGGCTGCTTTAACCTGTGCACACTGATTGCTCAATGTGCAACAGGTGTGCAGCCTCACCACCTCACCCATCAGACTCGGCCAGGTGAGGCTGCTGAAACCGGCCATCATCCACACACACTCCCAGAGTGAGGTTACAGGCTGGCCTTGTGGTTCTGTACTCCCCACCAGACGGTGGTGCACGGCAGCTTCGCCCTTCTCCAAGCACCCCGCTTCTACATCTACCTGATCCCCCCAGCGCTCATCTTCCTCCTGGACAAGCTGATCAGCCTGAGCAGGAAGAAGGTGGAGATCCCTGTCCTCAGGGCGGAGCTGCTGCCCTCAGGTGAGGTCTAGGAGGCGTGGGCTCTCCTCGGTGCACCTGTGGGGGGGTTCCCCCATGAACCAGGTGGACGGAGGCTCTGTGCCCTATCTCAGAACATGATGGCTCTCTTTTTAGAACTGGTCCAAAACCAGTTTTATGTGTCTGGTTTGAGCATCCACTTACATTCCTACCTGCAGATGCTCACATTCCAGACCTGATAGATGATTACATTTTAATAATAAATTATATAATGAAATAGCTCATTTGCAATAATACATTTAGGTTTAAATATGTGTACCAAGTTTTTATTAAACACCCTTCCAAATTTGTAATATTTAGACTGTTTTAATTTCAAATATGTAAACATAAAATGCTACACAGCATCACTCTAGCCTCTCCCTGTGACGATGTCACCCTGCAGGTGTCACCCACCTGCAGTTCAAGCGGCCCCAGGGCTTCGTCTACCGCTCGGGCCAATGGGTCCGCATCGCCTGCCTGATGCTGGGCACGGACGAGTACCACCCGTTCACCCTGACCTCGGCCCCCCACGAGGAGACCCTCAGCCTCCACATCCGCGCCGTGGGGCCCTGGACCAGCCACCTCAGGGAGCTCTACACGGAGGACAGCCTGGTGGAGCTGGGCACGCACCCCAAGGTGCCCCCATGCTCTGCTCTGCGGTCACTCAGCACACGCTTGCTCTGCGGACGGTGTCCGGGCCCAAAGGACACGGCCTGTCAAGGGCCACGCAAAATACTGCTTTGGAAATAGACTCAAGTCCTATTTGAAGAGATACTACAGCTATGTTGCTTCGTGCTTCGTGCTTCGTGCTTCGTGCTTCGTGCCTCGTGCTTCGTGCTTCGTGCTTCGTGCTTCGTGCTTCGTGCTTTGTGCTTCGTGCTTCGTCTACGTTGGGCTAGATGATGACTTTAGTTCCTTTAGATCTTTTTGGATAGAGTACAATAATGAGCAGGTAGGGGTCAGGCATCTTACTCCAAGGTTGCCTGTGAATGTTGAGTTTTGAACCCTGAACAGCACTTACTTTATTACTTTTAGGCTCAAACACTCCTAACAGAACCCCTCCCCCTCCCCTTTGATATTTTGGTCTGGCTGCATCGTTATTTAATATAATGAATTATCGTTAATATAATTGTTTTGTTTCTGTCCAGCTCTACCTGGATGGGCCCTTCGGCGAGGGCCACCAGGAGTGGATCGATTTTGAAGTGTCTGTCCTGGTGGGCGGTGGGATCGGAGTGACCCCGTTTGCCTCCATTCTCAAGGACCTGGTGGTCAAGTCCTCCAACAAGACCAAGATCCAGTGTAAAAAGGTACATTTACACAAGTTACTCACATATAGAATTTATATCAAAGCACCCAAGATGTTTGAAATAGGTTTCTTTCTTGTGTAGGTTTACTTTATCTGGGTGACGCGGACACAGCGTCAGTTTGAGTGGGTGTCTGATATCATCCGAGAGGTGGAGGAGATGGACACCCTGGAGCTGGTGTCCGTCCACATCTACATCACCCAGTTGGCCGAGAAGTTTGACCTGCGCACAACCATGCTGGTAGCAAAGCCTAATTGATCTCTTACTATACTACTGTTTTTTAATTGCATGCAATGTATACAAATTTAAAAGGTTATTTACAGAGGCACATAGGATAGAAAACAGATATACTTCTGTTCCTACTAAACTACAAACGTTGCTCCTCCACGGTTCTGCATGGCATATTAAGACAAATCAAGTGGTCATTTCTCTTCTGATAATGTTTCTCATCAAACTAAGAGGAGATGTCTGACATTACAGCGGAAAGTGGAACGTCACAAAGTACAGGACAGTAGTATAATTAAAAGAGATAACTTGAATAAAGCTATAAAATGCAAATGAAGTATTCTGATATAGACATCACCCACAGCCAACTGAGCTGCATGAGATCAGTCAGCATCTCAGACTACTTGGCCTGTAGGCAATCCTCCACCGCAGACCAGCCCACTGATCCAGACAGGAATGTTTAAACAATAGGACAAGTGTGTTAATATCAACATTGTGAGATTGATTAGGCACCTAAATTAGCCAATGAATTGTTATCGTTCAGGCGGTGGCAGATTAAGCAGCAGCTGCTGAATATCCAAAGGACAGTCTTTTGGTAACGGGCCATGACACAGCTGAGCTTCTGTCAACGAAGATCTTAATCTATTCAAAAATGGTGTGTGCGTGTGCGTGTGCGTGTGCGTGGGTCTGCGTCTGCATGTGTGCGTGTGCGTGTGCGTGTGTGTGCGCAGTATGTGTGTGAGCGCCACTTCCAGAAGGTGTGGAACAGGAGTCTGTTCACAGGTCTGCGCTCCATCACCCACTTCGGCCGCCCGCCCTTCGTGGCATTCTTCAGCTCCCTGCAGGAGGTCCACCCGGAGGTCAGTAGGTCACGCCCCCTCCCCATGCACCCCTGGATATGCTGGAGACACACTTAAAGGGGTGATATTATGCCACCAGGTGTGAGTGTGATTAGCCATTACAAGCCGTTTGAAAATCTGCCTTTTCCTGTGCCTTAGTGACATCACCAGTGGGAGTGTCCACCTAGATGTATGATGGATAGATAAGCAACATTTGCTACTGTCCACTTGGTAGGCTGGTAGACTGATCTATCCATCATACATCTAGGTGGACACTCCCACTGGTGATGTCCCTAAGGCACAGGAAAAGGCAGATTTTCTAACGGCTTGTAATGGCTAATCACACTCACACCTGGTGGTATAATAGGGGCCCTTTAATTTTATGCAAGAATAGGTTAACAAATACCTGGGTACGTTAAGGTTAGAGCCCAAGGGAAATTGAATCTGTGATTTGCTACTCACTAGGGCTTGTTGACATACAGCATGCATGCTAGTACCATCAATTATTCACTTGTCAATCAAGTTGAAGCTTTGAAATGAACGCACACTTCCTCTTCTCCCGGCATCAGGTGCAGACAACATCGCAGTAATGCCCATTCAGTCCTGGTAAAAGCTCTGATGATCCAATTTAGAAGTTTGATCAGCATTTTAACATTGGGATTTTACATTGAAACTTGACGATGCTTAACAATGGAATCGATTTCCATTATAATATATAGAAAGTTTTATCATACATGGTTACAGTTACAATTAGACTAATTATGAAAGGACAAAAACAAACATACATACACTCACGCACCATGCACACACCAAGAAATCTAGACACCCACACATGCGTTATAACAACAGTAAATAGTGAGAGTTAACAGGAACAGGCTGTTGTGAGGTGAGTGATAAGAGCATTTTTAAATGAACCTAAATACTGCAGAGATCTCAGAGAAGTTGGTAGGTTGTTCCAGTTACTAGGAGCCTTATAATTAAAAGCTTTTTTTCCTAATTCACGTGAAATTTGATATAATATGATAATGATAATACATATGACTATTTGATTTTATGTTCCCAAAAGCTTTAAACGTGTAGTCGCTACTGTGGTAGCGACTACACGTTCACTTGCCCCTACATTACTCTAAAATGGATAGACAAATAGATGGAGATAGAGACATGATGGCCGAATTAATTGTAAGGATGGATTCTGTGGACCAAGGTAACAGGACAGCTCTGGAACGTCATTTAAATTTGTTGGGCATATTTATGAGTGTTGTTTTTTATAATTTCACTGGGCATGCCGGAAATAGGAAAATAAGTAGTAAAACAAATATGCTGGATATAATCTTCGAGGACTGTTCTGGTTCATATTACCCTGGTTTAACTTACCATGCAAAACAGTGTCCTCCAACACAGGCATGATTGGATATGGAGGCGAGGAAGGCAGTGGAGTGAATGGAGAGAATGCTGCCACAAAAGTTTGGGAAATCATGCAATGCAGCATGGGATTGTGCCAACTCATCAAGGGCGGGGCATGGTGTTGTGTGGGGATTTTGTTTAGAAGCCTTGTGTTAAACAGCTTTGTGACTGTCACCTATCCTCACTCCACCCAACCACACTCTCATCTCTCATATGCTCAACCACATTCTAATCCTCTCCCATGCTTAACCTCCTGGATCTCAGCCAGCCAGTGTCCCACCCACAGTGTCAACCGCCTGCTTTTTCCCACATTGTCAGGGTTAAGGGTTCAGATTTTGTCACACTGGTTCACACTCCTCCACCATTTTCTTTGACAGGCAGAGGTGCTGTAACAAATCTATTTGTTGGCGAGAACCTGGGCACCATAGAAGAACCTGGATTAGACCTGTTGTGCTGCAGCTCTTCAGTGAACCCCTGTCGTTTGAATGTGCGTTGCGTGTGTGGCTGTGTGAAGGCACTTTTGCTAGGATAACCAGCCCTGGCTCTAGCTAACAACGATTTTCATTAGGCTCCGTACTGAGCAGCCCAGAGTTCATCCAAAGGCCAAGGACGCCTTCAGCCTCCGGTCACCATGGTTATAGCCATCAACAGTGTGTATGTGCATGTGCGCATGCATGCGTTACTAAGTGCCAACTGGAAATACCAAATTGATGTAATGTTTTACTGTGCCAGGTATCACTGCCATCTGGACTGTGGAAACACCAGAGAAGATAGGAAAATACATTGGAAGAATGTGTGTGTGTCTGTGTGTGTGTGTGTCTGTTTTTCGTGTGCGTAAGGGAAGCCTGTGCAAGGCAGTGGAGAAAAGGGGCATGTTGCTAGTGTTACAAGGCAATTAAATCCACGAGCAGAGCTAATCGAGGATAAATCCCTGCACTCCCAAACCACCAGAGATGGAGAGACATTGATGCAGAGAGAGAATATGCAGAAAACTTGAGAAGAGGCGTAACAGAAAAAGTGTGTGGGATGATGATTGAAGGATGCAAGCAAAGGTAAAGAAAGAGAGTTGAGAGCAGGAGTGTGTGCTCACTCATTCAAGTTAGGCAGGTAAGGACATGATGTTGGCCTATAGACCTGGACAGGACAACCTGCTTCATATTTTAGGTGGTGTTTGCAAAAGCAATCAGGGTCCAAAATTAACTGTTGTGTATAATGTTGTCTTTTTACCTGCCAAATGGTCAAATACACCTGCCATTGGTGCTTGGCTTTGTCACCATGATTAAATCAAATATTGATGAATAACAAGAAAAACGTTCTCCGGGACTGTATCAGCTTATATAAAGGAGTTTTAAACAAATTCATTATAGGCCTATTTGTTTCTATCAATAAAATAGTGCATGCTGTCAACTGGTCTGCTTCCACGACTCATATCTCGGCAGAAAGGATTTTCACCGCCAGACTGCACCACATCCTACAGTGAGAGTAGGATTAATTGGCGTGGTTTGGTTATTATAATACTTGGGGGGAGCGGTATAGCCCCACTAGAGAGCACCAAATCGATGTGAATGTGGTTCTTCATAAATAAAAAGCATTCCATACAGAATACCATAAAGAACCTCAAAATAAAATCACCTCTGGAGTAGGAGATCGCTGTTTCCTCACGACAAGTGTGACGATGCATGGTCGATAGGCACAACTCTAATGTGAAGTGGTTGAAGGGAAACGTTGGTGCAAAAGGTAGTGAGAGGGATGAACCTCTACGGAAGACCATTACTGGTACTAAGCCAAAACCAATAGCCCAGTAAGACATCCCTCTACAAAAACATGACGAGGCCGTGCCTTTTATGGATGCAATAACTGTAGCAATAAACGGCACCTCTGGAAGACCTCTTCGCTGATGGAGGAAAATAAACGCTTGGTCCTACACCCGGCAATCTATCACAGAAAATAAACTGGGATATTAAATAAATAACCATGTGCCAGATACCTTTCATATCGCCGTATGTATATCATTGTGTGGTCCCCGCAGTAAAGTTTGGGTTGAATAAGCCTACATAGCTTCTCTGTATGTTAGTCCTATAAAATAAGTGCTCATGGTAAGTGTGTGTGGTCTAGTGTGTAGGGGTTCTAGGGTGTAGTGTCTGTGTGGTGTCATGCTGAGCATTGGTAATAAAA